>ML098869.1:44964-134688 GCA_003697995.1 Taxidea taxus jeffersonii
GGGAGAGGGGGGTGGGGTTACATTATATGTTTAAATAAAAATAAAAATTTAAAAAAATAAAAATAAATAAAATAAAATTTTATCAATTTAAAGTGGTATATCTATTTAGTGAAAAACTATAAAGCCACATTGTTTGGAGAATATTTAATGAATTAGAAAATGTTTTTAAACTGATGTCAAGTTAAATAGCACATTACCAAACTCTATATAGCATAGTCCATGTTTATTGGAAAAATGAATCAAATCTACGTATAGCTTGGTAATAAGGAATTGTAAAATTTCAAGTATAGGGCCAACAGCTGAAGCAGAAGGAAATTATCTAGGTTATAGTTACTCTTAGGTTAGGGTTAAGTCACAGATTAAAAATTTACAGCACTCCTACTGATTTCCAAGTTCTTTTCTAAATCATGCTAGGCCAATTAAATTAGGCTTTCTGATCCATGCTTTTAAAGCAGAATCTCTCCTTGGCAGTATGATAGATCAAGAATTCCCTTTATTACTCTCTCAGTCTCTGTCCCTAGTCCTCAGTCCTAGGCTGAAGCGTCCTGATGTGTGATGTTTGGGTGACCTACTCTAAATGTCCAATTCTTTCTTGAGCCCCACATCTGCTACTTCCGGGTGAGGCACCTTGCCAACTTTTGTCTCCAGGATTGTCAAGACAGACCCCCAGACCTGGGGCTTAACACCCATGACATATCCTCAACTCACAAATGGGAGATACTCTTAGGTAGGCATTTCCTTTTCCTGCCTGTGTGTAAAGATAAGCAATGGACCTAGGTGGGTCAGTAAAAAAAGGGTCACTTTTACCATAAATCCCTCCCTGTCTTCATATTTGTATAGCATGGGAATTTTGACATTTTGTTTAGACAGCCCCATGCTCTTTCCCTTGGAACAGGAGAATCTAAAGCAAGATTATAGCCCAATTGCTTACACTTTTACCAACATTGCTCTGCATATGTGCTCACTAAATAACCTTCCATCCTTGCTCATAGGAAAGTATGGTTACAGCAAATGATCTGAGTAATGTGATACATCTGGAAATCAAACCATTCCTAAAATTACCCTCTATACACACACACACACACACACACACACACACACACACACACACACACTATTGTAATATAAAAATCGTTTCTAAAAAACCAACACACACAAAAAAGAACCTCCACACACAAAACAGATAATCATGTCTAAAAATGGGCAGGGGCGCCTGGGTGGCTCAGTGGGTTAAGCCACTGCCTTCAGCTCAGGTCATGATCTCAGGGTCCTGGGATTGAGCCCTGAATTGGGCTCTCTGCTCAGCAGGGAGCCTGCTTCCCCCTCATCTCTGCCTGCTGCTCTTCCTACTTGTGATATCTCTCTTTCTGTGTGTCAAATAAATAAATAAAATCTTTTTTTAAAAATGGGCAGAAGATATGAACAGACACTTCTCCAATGAAGACATACAAATGGCTAATGGACACATGAAAAAATGTTCATCATTACTAGCCATCAGGGAGATTCAAATCAAAACCACACTGAAATACCACGTTATGCCAGTTAGAATGGCCAAAATTAACAAGACAGGAAACAACGTGTGTTGGACAGGATGTAGAGAAAGGGGAACCCTCTTACACTGTTGTGGGAATGCAAGTTGGTACAGCCACTTTGGAAAACAGTGTGGAGATTCCTTAAGAAATTAAAAATAGAGCTTCCCTATGACCCTGCAATTGCACTACTGGGTGTTTATAACAAAGATACAGATGTAGTGAAAAGAAGGGCCATCTGTACCCCAATATTCATAGCAGCAATGGCCACGGTCGCCAACTGTGGAGAGAACCAAGATTCCCTTCAATGGACAAATGGATAAGGAAGATGTCCATATACACCAAGATTCCCTTCAATGGACAAATGGATAAGGAAGATGTCCATATACACCATGGAGTATTATGCCTCCATCAGAGAGGATGAATACCCAACTTTTGTATCAACATGGACAGGACTGGAAGAGATTATGCTGAGTTAAATAAGTCAAGCGGAGAGAGTCAATTATCACATGGTTTCACTTATTTGTGGAGCATAAGAAATAACACGGAGGACATGGGGAGATGGAGAGGAGAAGGGAGTTGGGGGAAATTGGAGGGGGGGATAAACTATGAGAGACTATGGACTCTGAAAAACAATCTGAGGGTTTTGGAGGGGCAAAAGGTAGGACGTTGGGTGAGCCTGGTGGTGGGTATTATGGAGGGCATGTATTGCATGGAACACTGAGTGTGGTACATAAACAATGAATTCTGATACACTGAAAAGAAATTTAAAAAATAAATAAAAAAATTTCAAATATGAATCTCCAATAGAAAACTGACTACAAGGCATAAAAAATTTTAAAAGTGCAAAAATATAAAATAAGGAGTAGAAACCATATTGAACTGAGTTCAGTTGGATGAAGGGAGCACAAATTGTGAGTATGAATTGCTTATTTACAAATAAATTATAAAAGGAAAAAAGCTTGAGTTGCAACTCTATGCTGAGGAACATTGGGAAACTCAAATATCTGAAAGTATTGGGTACAACATGAAATCTAAGCTCCCAGGGATAAAATCAGAGACCAGATGGAGAGAAAAAAGTTTCTATTACAGGAGATGTGGAGAAAGAGCAAGAAAAGATTGTGAACAAAGAGAAAGGTCAGTGTGGGATTATCCATCACATGTAATTCAAAAGCTGTTTTGTACATAGGGTGTAGTTGTGTTTGACTAGCTTAAAGAACAAAATAAAGGCTAAGAAAATAATAATTTTCAGGAAGCCATAAATGCATAGCAGCATTTATAATGTTACTTTGTAGAGAAAAACAATTTAGACTCAATAGGGGAGTAATACATTCTAGTTTAAACCATACAACTGTGATATTAGGTAGTTTAGCGATGGCAACTGCTGGAGTAAAGAGAAAGATATCCATATCCGGCCTCCGGCTGGTAGTAAAACAGCATGAAGACAATATCTTGCTTCTGTTTCCTACATATTGCTTGAGGCACTCATTGATTTGGAGAGGTAATCAAGATAGTAATTGAAGCATAAATAGACATCTGAAACAAATTACTGGAATTACTTTGGTACATGACAAAGACTGTTGCAAGACCGGAGCAAAGCAGAAGTCCAATTACTAGAATTGGGGAAAAAATATCAGAGTATGATGGAATCACAGACAGCTATTAGGCAATAAACAGCCTGTGATGTATTACTCATATGCTACATGCACATTTTGTATGTTCAATGTAAATGATGAGTTTGTGTAGTTTAAATTTGTGCTCAATGTGGTAGAGTGTTAAACAAAAATAATCTGAGAACAAGGGCAATACTGAGTGAGGGCCAAGAGCACAGAGGAGTCAGAAGACATTGCACTCTGGAGTTTTGAGGGGGAAAAATAAAATCAGATACAAGGGGTGAAGAACTTTCTGGAAGGGCTAAAAAAAAAAAAACAATGATTGAAGAACCTGGAACCAAAGGAGTTTTGGTATTCTGTCACAAAGGATAATCAGGTATAAATGACTATTCTCCATAAACTGCAACAAAGACTAGACAATCAATGTGACTGCTTATTCAGTGATTGGCAGAACCTAAAGAATGGAAAAGTTGAACTTGAGTTTGCTCAGCTCTATGGAGACTGTATCTTAGACACATTAGGAAGAGAACCCAGATATTCTCTATGGGTGGGTGGTGGAAGACAAAGGAAAAAGCATGAATTTGTTCCCGATTTGTATAATCATACTATCAACCTGCAATTTATATGTAGAGATTTTAAGCACAGTAATAAAGCTTATTTCATTATAAACCACTAGGTGAAGCTAATGACTTTATTTATAGAAGGGACACAATGAGAATATGGGCACAGTGGCTTTACTAATAAGTCCCAAATCTGTTTAAAAATTCAAAAGAAGGGGGCACCTGGGTGGCTCAGTGGGTTAAGCCTCTGCCTTCAGCCTTGGTCATGATCTCAGGGTCCTGGGATCAAGACCCACATCAGGCTCTATGCTTGGCAGGGAGCCTGCTTCCCCCTCTCCCTTTGCCTGCCTCTCTGCCTAATTGTGGTCTCTCTCTCTGTCAAATAAATAAATAAAATCTTTTAAAAAATAAAAAATTAAAATTCAAAAGAAGTTCCAAAATCTGGTACCACCCTCCTTCTCTATTTCTCTTCCTTCTTCCATATGCCATGCACATGCCCATATAAATATGTCACAGACTTCCTACCAAATTATGTTCTAATTTCCAGATCCTCCTATATTTTTGTACATATCTAGTTCCCCCAAACCTGACTCTCAATGGAGGGTTTGCCCTGTCCCATAATATGTTTTAAACCTGGAAGATGGGGCTGACTTCTCCCTTTCCTTTACCTTCCACTAATAATTGTTCACTAAAATTTTCCAAACAGCTGTATAGGGGTATAATTGATAGACACTAAGCTGTACATGCTTATAGAATTCAATTTTTTACTTTTGGTATAGGTATACACCTGAAGCCACCAACACAATGAAGACAATGAACAAAGTAAGAAGATAGTAGAATTAAACAAAATTATCAATCAACTTAACCATGTAGAGAACAGTTTATTCAATATCAAGGGAATATAGGTTCTTTTCAAGTGCATGCAAATCATTTCCTAAGATGATATTTCTGGCCATATAAAATTTCTCAACACATTTAAAGTAATTCAGAATATACAAAATATCTTCTCTGGTCACAATGGAATGAGTTAGTTAAGTCAGTCAGTTAAGTGTCTGACTGTTGATTTTGGCTCAAGTCATGATCTCAGGGTCCTGAGATCCAGCCCTAAGTCAGGCTCCCCTCTCAGCAGTGCCTGTCTCCCTCTCCCTATGCCCCCTCTCCCTATGCCCCCCCAACCTCATCCTCTGCTCTCACTCTTTCTCTAAAATAACTAAATCTTAAAAAACCAAACATACTGACATTATAAATCAGTAACAAAAATATCTTGGAAAACTTTAAATATCTGGAAACTAAATAATAATCCAATGGTCAAAGAAGAAATTAAAAAGATAATTAAAAAGATATTCAAGAATAAATAAAAATAAAAATAAAACACATCAGACTTTGTGGGATGTCACTACATAAAGGAAAATTTATAGCACTAAACTCTTATACTAAAAAGGACATGAAAAATAAATGATGCCAGTTGTCACCTTAGAAAGAGAAGAGAACCAGCAGATTCCTCTCCAGCCTATAACTCTGATGTGTTCTAGGTCAGCTTTTTTTTTTTTTTAAGATTTTATCTATTTATTTGTTAGAGAGAGAGAGAGAGAGAGAGAGAGCACAGGCAGACAGAGAGGCAGGCAGAGAGAGAGGGGGAAGCAGGCTCCCCGCTGAGCAAGGAGCCTGATGTGGGACTCGATCCCAGGAGCTGGGATCATGACCTGAGCCGAAGGCAGCTGCTTAACCAACAGAGCCACCCAGGCATCCCAGCTTTTGGTTCTTGATAGTATATTACTGTCCTCTAAACCCTTACCCTATGGTTCTGGCTTCTTCTCACTGCTGCACACTCACCCCTAATGTGTCATATAGTTCTAATATCTGGAGGCCACCAGCAGCTTGACATGACAATTTAGACCCCTTAACAGTGTGAGCTGTTAAAACTGCATGCTTACTTCTCTCACTCACTCCCATATCCTCCATTACCCACTAGGTTTTGGAAAGGAAGGATTCATGAAGACCACCTCCTTCCTCTGTGACTCTGGCACTTCAGTCCCCTCCCAACACCTCCACCTAGTTAGTTTGCAGTTATTGAACAAACTGTTCTCTACATGGTTAAGTTGATTGATAATTTTGTTTAATTCTACTATCTTCTTACTGATTTTCTGCCTGTTGTTTTATCAATTATTGACAGAAATCTGCTCTTTCTCCTTGTAGTTCTATAAGTTTTTGTTTCATAGGTTTTGAAGCTTTCATGTTAATTTCATAAACGTTTAGGATTGATATGCACGCTTGATAGATGGACTCATTTACCATTATGAAATGGTTTTCTTTGTCCCTGGAAATATTTTTTGCTCTGAAATCCACATTCACTGATTTTAATATAGCTATTCTGCCTTTCTTTTCATTGATGTTAGCATGTCATCTTTTTACATAATTTTACTTTTAGCTTATTTTGTTCTTTATATGTTTAGGCATCATATAGTTGAATTGTGCTTTTTAATTCAAGCTGCTAATTTCTGCCTTTTAATTGGGTGTGCCTAGACCATTTACATTTAATGTAATTATAAATATATTTGAGTACAACCTATTATCTTGCTCTTTGTTTGCTATTTGTTCAATCTTTTTTCTCTATTTATGGCTTCTTTTGGATTAAATACCTTGATTCCACTTAATCTACCTTGTTGGCTTATTAGCTACCACTCTTTGTTCTGTTATTCTAGTGGCTCTTTTAGGTTTATAGTATACAATGTAGCTCATCATAGTTTACCTTCAAAAGATATTTTGCCACTTTATATATATATAGTACTTAAATTTTATAATAATATTCTCCCATTTGTCTACTTATTCTTTGTGTTATTATTGTTATTATTACCTGTTCTTATTTATTTTTTTGTAGAGAGGGAGGGAGGGGGAGAAGAGGGAGAAAGAGAGAATCTTAAGCAGGCTCTATGCTTGAATGTGGGGCTCAATCTCATAACCTTGAGATCATGACCTGAGCCACCATCAAGAGTCAGACGCTTAACCTACTGAGCAACCCAGGTACCCCTCTTACTTTTTAATTATAACATGTCATTTATGTAATTTAAAAACACAGGCAGGCAAAACTCATTGTACAAGCCTGCATGCATGCATATTTGAGGATCTGTATCAAATACTGGAGGGCCAGGGAGAGGAAAAAGTTGCAGGCAGCAGGATTGACGGGCAAAGGGAAAAAATGAAGGTGACAGGAAATAACAAATAGAGGAGTCATATGTTCAACTTGTTGAAAAAGAAGATACTCTTCCTATCCTTGATATATTTAGACTACCAAGTAAGATGAACAATAATTATATAAAGTACAAGTTACCATTTTCAAGGTACAGGTTATATATAGACAAATAATGACAGTAAATGTTTTTTAAAAACATTTTTAAAAACATTAAAACAAGAGTATTAGAAAGATGTGTTTTCTGTGTGTTTTTTAAGGTTTTATTTATTTACCTTAGAGAAAGAGAGAGCAAATGGGGGGAGGGGCAAAGGTTGAGAATCTTCAAGCAGACCCCCCACTAAAACATAGAGCCCAATGCAGGGCTCAATCTTACCACCCTGAGATCACGACCTGAGTTAAGACCAAGAGTTGGATGCTTACCCAACGACACCACCCAAGCATCCCAAGATGTTTCATGTTTTACATTTTACCTTGGTATCAATATTGAAGATGATTGGAGGCAGGGATGGTATAAATTTCTATAAATGAGGGCAAGAGTAAAATGCAGTGAAAGTAGAATGTTATTTATTAAACCTATTAGGATTATAAGAAGAGCCTAATTGAAAAAATATAGTAACAAAATGGAAGGACTAGACCAGTGCAAAATTCAAAAGATAAAAATCTTAGTGAGCAAAAAATTTCTGCTTCCATCAAAAATGAAGAAAAAGGAAGTGCATTTATTCTCCCACCAGAAATAACTGAAAAACAGATGAAATAGGCAACAAAAGATAGTGATCCATGAGAGATGAGAAACTAACAAGTTAAGTCCCACGGTTGCTTTAGTTTACTGCCTCGAGAGAGTTTCCATGCCAAGGCATAGGACTTTATAACATAAGGTACAGGATGCCTTTCTTCATGTAAACTTCATGTTGCAGTTTACCTCTGTAACAGTAGCAGCATTATCAACAACGTTTGTCACAATAACAAAAAAAATAGGTATTACCAAGTGCCTACCCTTTGGCAAGGGCTGATGGATGTCTTGCTGAAAAAGAAGACACCCTTCCTATCCTTGGTGTTTTAAGACCAACAAGTAAGATGAACAATAAATAATTATAAAAAGTATGAGTTATGATCTCCAAAGCACAGGTTACCATGAGTGCACATTTCAAGGTTAAGGTTATTTTTCCTAGAGAAGTGGTGTTTAACCAAGAAATAAAAGCTGGATGAGTAAGGGTTAGCTCCGGAAAGGCAATGGTGGGAAACAATACACACAGAAGGAACAATGTGTGTAAGAGATTAGTTATGTGCAAGAAATGGAAAGATGCCAGCGTGCCCTTGTTGACCAGATTGTAGGGGGTATCTCCTTGTAAAACTGATGATGCTTCTTAAACTCCCCTATTCTGGCCCATCCCTAATACCTGAGAATATTTATGCCACCCTGGACCATCAAATTTCCATGTTTTCACATGGCTGTGTTGTTTTGTATGTGTCGTTTCTTATACCTTAAATCCCTTTATCTTTTTTCTTTGAGGCAAAGCCCTTCTCATATTTCAGGACACAATTTAAACATCTTCTCACAGAAAAGAGTTTTCTGACTGTTCATTCCTGTCTCCCAGTTGAAATATAACCATTTTTTTCTCTACTTTAGTATCACCTTTTGCTTTGAACTTCTGCTTATTGCTAATGTATGTATTTCTGTCACTTGAATTTGAGATATTTAGAGCTTAAATTATGTCTTGTAAATTTGTATTGCACCATTTGCAGACTCCATAATGGTCATGGCTAATTTTATTGCTGCTCTTCATCTCATTAGAAAAGAAAAAGCAAGTTCTATACATAGTCTATAGAAAATTATTCATTTGGCACATTTGATTATAGTAATAGTATTACAAGTGATTTATAATAAAACATTATTTAATTATGCTTTGCTTATTTCACTTTAGTTTTTTGACATAACTACATAATGATTGTCATTTTTGTTTTTATTAGTCCAAAACAGAGTACTGAAATCTAAATATTCACTTTAATAGCAATCTGTAGTAAGTGTTTCTCAATTTCTTTTGGTTGCTTCATGTCCCATATTGAAGAAAACATGAGTATGAAAGGGAACCTCAGTTTATGAATGACTTCCCTTTTTTTATTGACTGACTCCACCTCCATTGTTCAACATTTCTGGTTTTTTCATTTTGTTTTGTTTTGTGGAAGTGAGATGATTTTTAGAAGTCTTAGTGGTCCTCCTCTTTAGCAGAACATTTCTAAAGAAAAATACAAGAAGATTTAGATATCATTAGAACTTTGGACTGGACAAACTCAGAATGGTCCCACATGGAAACTCTGGATCTGCTGGTAAACTCTTCTCATTTACTCTACATTTACCTTTTAATGTAGTATGAAGTTAACAGTCAGTGGATCTTATTTAATAGTGATTGGCATTGGGAGAATAAGGAATGGGAAGTGGGCATTAAGCTTTTGTGGCAGTAACTTGTATCTGCCATAGATTCAGAATTGAAAATGGGGGATAAAGATTAGATTTGGCACCAAAAAAGATTAGATTTGGCATCAGTTTTGTAAAATTGCTGAGATGAAATTAAGAAAGGAGTTGAAATGAACTGAACCAGATTGAGTAGGAAAGCAACAATTGTTAGAAAACATAGACAGGGGCGCCTGGGTGGCTCAGTGGGTTAAAGCCTCTCCCTTCGGCTCAGGTCATGATCCCAGGGTCCTGGAATGGAGCCCCACATTGGGCTCTCTGCTCAGCAGGGAACCTGCTTCCTCCTCTCTCTCTGCCTGCCTCTCCACCTACTTGTGATCTCTGTCTGTCAAATAAATAAATAAAATATTAAAAGAAAAAAAAGAAAACATAGGCAGACCATACAAGAATGAATATTGATTACAAGTTGATCACTTAGGGAAATTTAGAATAGCATCCCTGAGTGTTAAAATCTGCTTTGTGATTTATACGGATGTGTTAGACCCATTTAGCATTTAAGTTTTTTCAGAGCTCTTTTTTTAAAAAAAAAAAAAGATTTTATTTCTTTATTTGAGAGAGAGAGCATGAGCAGTGGGAGAGGGAGAGAGAGAAGCAGACTGTCTGCTGATCAGGGAGCTGGCTGATTGGGGACTCGATCCCAGGACCCCAGGATCGCGACCTGAGCCAAAGGCCAATGCTTAACCAACTGAACCACCGAGAAGCCCTTTTTTCTAAGCTTTTTAATCACAGTATAGCATACCACATTAAAGTGTGTCCTAAAAAAAAAGTGTGTCCTAAGAGCACACTTCAGTGACTTATCCCAAAGTGTGTGCTCCTGTGTGACCACCAACGCATGCTTGCTTTTATGTCAGGTTAGAGTAAGAATAACAAGTGAGAGTAATAAAAGCTTTAGAGCTTTATGCTATTTCTAGGGATAAGATGCAGTAATTTAGTTTTTCACATGTAAACATTGTCACTTTAGTCCATCAATGTTCAGCTATTGTTTAACAGACACGGTGTCAGATCTGGTGAAGCAGAGCTGAGCTTGATACAAAGAATCTGTTCCCTCCTGGAACTTAATCATGTGGGTTTGGAGATCTCAGTAGTTGACTATCATTCTGTGCCCCTGCTAATCTTCATCGGTGCTTTTTCGATTTTCCAGGTTTTAAGGTCTGCTCTTGAAATTCTTTTCCATCTGCAACTTGCTCCTAATTCCTCACCCCTAGGTCACCTGTAAACATGAACATTTCCAAAGCTATTTTCACTGAAACTATGTGATCCTGGGTATGACTATTTCCTGTCCACCTTGCCATTTTGACTTTCCTTGCTAACCTTGAATCTCTGAAACCATCTGTCTTCTCCAAAGCCTCTTTTTGGGAAGGCAATATTTTTGTCCTTTTCTTCCTTTTTTTTTTTCACAGACTGTAGAAGATGTTTCACCCTCTTGAGTCCCTCCACTGTGGTTGTGGTCTCAGTCCTCGGTGCCTGTTTGATCACCAGTTCTCTCGGTGAGTGCTTTGTCAAATGCAAATAATTCTTCTGAAGGCTCATGCTTCATGAAAACATGCTTCATGATTTCAAAGGATCAGATATTAAAAGCAAAAAATAGGTCCTAGCCATGTGACACCAAAATATGAACAAAATAGCATGGTTTCCCCCAAAATAAAATAAACTTTCACAGGAAAAAAAAGTGTGCACTTTGCTTAAAGATTTAAAATATGTCTACCTAAAAAATAGGGAACAATACAGAGGAGGAAAAAACTCAGAATTATTGGGATGAAATGGAATTTGAGGAACACTTTAATAAATTCAGTGCCAAAATTTACCTTAAAATGTATTGAGGGAAAAAACAATGTATTGAGGGAGGCCAGATAGACATCAGTGAGACCACAGGTTCCTATGTTAAAGTAATTGTAGGATGGTAGCTGAGACATTTGAGGGGGGTGGTTTGAGGGAGGGTGAGGGATTTTTTTCATGATAGGAGGTAATAGGAAAATACCTCCAACTCGACTTCCATTTAAGTAGAAAAGTTTCAGCCAGACTTCAACTAGTATTTTTTAAGAAGTCTTGATGTTTTTCCTGTATGTGTATAATGGGCATTAAATTACTTAAGATGGTTTTTTTCATCCTCATCAGGAGCCTTCTTTCTATCCATCTTAGGAATTTGGAGAAATTTACATGGCTGGTACATATAAACTTTTGTAATATATTATTTACATAGTAAACTCTCTGTGGAGATTGTATAAATTGGCATTATTGCATTACTTAGCTTAACTGGTTTTATGTCCTTGCTTCGTCTGAAGCCTGTGATGCTGATATTTGTACTTGCGCACCCATGAAATAGCATTTTCCTAATATGCCACGGATGAGTCTGGGAATGCTTCTCAAATCTGGCTTTGAAAAATAAATAAGTAATCTAAGGAATGGTAATTCTCCATGTGCTCTTTGGATCCCAACCAATGGCTGTCTTTATGCATTGTTGCAGGGGGAGAAGAGAAGGAGCTGAGGCTCAAAGATGGTGAAGACAAGTGCACCGGGAGAGTGGAGGTGAAAGTCCAGGAGGAATGGGGAACTGTGTGCAATAATGGCTGGGGCATGGATGAGGTCTCTGTGATTTGCAGGCAGCTGGGATGTCCCACTGCTATCAAAGCCACTGGATGGTCTAATTCCTGGGCGGGCTCTGGACGCATCTGGATGGATCATGTCTCTTGTCGAGGGAATGAGTCTGCTCTCTGGGACTGCAAACATGATGGATGGGGAAAGCATAACTGCACTCATCAACAGGATGTTGTAATAACCTGCTCAGGTAGGACTTGCGAAAGTCAAAGCCTTGACATGAAATGCTTTGTGGGGGAGAAATATGTAGATGGGTTAAAAATGAAAAGGAGGGGCGCCTGGGTGGCTTAGTGGATTAAGCCGCTGCCTTTGGCTTGAGTCATGATCTCAGGGTCCTGGGATCAAGTCCCGCATCAGGCTCTCTGCTCAGCAGGGAGCCTGCTTCCCTCTCTCTCTCTCTCTCTGCCTGCCTCTCTGCCTACTTGTGATCTCTTTCTGTCAAATAAATAAAATCTTAAAAATAAATAAATAAATAAATAAAAAGAAAAGGAGCCAGTTTTCTGTAAGTCATGTTTCCTATATAAAATCACCCACACCTTTGCCAAAAGACCAGAAGATGCATGACAAACCCCACTGAAAAGAAATCAAAAGAGATTGTGAATACCACAATCAATGAGGAAGTGACCAGCCTCATTTTACAGTCAGTAATCTTACTGTAAGTCTCTACTCCTACTTAAAAATATCATGAGGGTCACCTGGGTGGCTCAGTGGGTTGAAGCCTCTGCCTTCGGCTTGGGTCATGATCCCAAGGTCCTGAGATCCAGCCCTGCATGGGGCTCTCTGCTCAGCGGGGAGCCTGCTTCCTCCTCTCTCTCTGCCTGCTTCTCTGCCTACTTGTGATCTCTGTCTGTCAAATAAATAAATAAAATCTTTAAAAAATATATCATGATATCTAAGTGAATTCTTTGTCCTCTTCCTCAGTAATGTGCTGAGTAATGCTTTGGGGCTTAGACCTTTTTGTCCATTCCCTGATAATCAACTTACTGAATTGAGAAATAAATATTCCTAGCACTAATCCTTTGTTGAAGGAAGGATGTTTTGCCAAGTATAATTGCTTTTTTCAGTATATAGTGCTGTTCATTTCATTTAATGGTGAATTGTGTGTGTGTGTGTGTGTGTTTAAGATTTCTTTATTTTATTTGTGAGAAGGAGAGAGAGAGAGAGAGAGAGAGAATGAGAGAGAGCGCGCTGGGGGATGGCAGAGGGAGAAGGAGAGAGAATATAGAGAGAATTCTCAAACAGCCCCCCTCCCTGAGGGCAGAGCTCAATACAGGGCTTGATCCCAGGACCCCGAGATCATGACCTGAGCCAAAATCAAGAGTCAGATGCTTAACAGACTGAGCCACCCAGGTGCCCCATGGTGGTTTTGATTTATAAAACATTTCATAAATTTCATCTTAGTTGACCTTACAATAACTCAGAAAGTTCTGTGTCAGACCTTTCTGCTATAAATCCCAAGGTCATATTTGTGACCCAGTTCAGATTCTTGGGCTTCCCATTTCTTCTTGTTCATTTCACTGGCCTCTCTCTCCCAGACCCCTTCTTAGAAACTGTCTCTTCCATGGGATTGATTTTTAGAAAGGACTCATCTCTCCCCAGGCATTGGGGTGTATTGGGAACAACACAGGCTGGTATCTAGAAAAATGTGGGACTAAATTCCAGCTCAGCCACTCATGAGTGTTATTTAGAGCAAAGTTCTTAAATTTTTTAAAACTTCAGTTTCTGAAAACTCAGTGCTTTAATACATGTAGAACTCTACCTTTTCCTTCTTCCTTCCTTCCATCCCTGCACTCTCCACTCCTCTTCTTCCTCCTCCTCCTCCCCCTCCTCCCTCTTCTAGTTCTTTTTATTGTTAATCATTACACCTGAAAGATAGGGAATAATAATAGTAACATCTACATCGAGCATCTACAGCAAAGTTAAAAATCATAATAAGTCTTGCCAGGCTCAGGGAACCTGGGTGGCTCAGTTGGTTGAGCATCAGACTCTTGGTTTTGGCTCAGGTTATGATCTTGGGGTGGTGGGATGGAGCCCGGGGTCTAGCTCCACACTCAGTGCAGAGTCTGCTTGTCTCTCTCCATCTGCTCCTCCTCTCCACACTCTCTCTTTCAAATAAATGAATACATAAAATCTTAAAAAAAAAAAAACTCTTGCCAGGCTCTTACTATAATTATTGCAGCCTACAGAGCTGACTGTTTAAGCTAAGACATCATTGTAGCACTTTAAACTCTTGTTTTCTGTTTTTTCATACTTAAGGATAGATTTAATCAAATTTGCTTTTTGAAGTTTATACAGTGAGTGCGCCAACTGGTGCATGCCTAGCCACCCAAGGACTCCCTAGTTTCATGAGATATCAGAGACTGTATCTAATACTTAATGCTCAGAGCCTCTATCTCTTGGGAGGTTTTGCTATTATCACACGCACGGGGACAATATAGTATAACAGTCAGGACAATAAACGCTGGTGTTAGACTGCTTTTTCTTTTCACCTCCTGGCTCTGTTCTTTTCTGGGTGGGTGACCCTGTGACCATTAGGCATACCAAGAATACTTAACTGTGAAGTAGGGCTAGTGGGAATAACACATAATGCTCAGTGTTGTGAAGATTGATAGCATAGGTGATACACTGGAGTGCCAGATGCATATTTTAATTTTGAACTATTACTTTTATGATTATTAATTGTCCAGAATTTTAAAAAATCCTGTTAAGTAAGAGGTCTTTGCCTGGTATTTAGAGCTTTTAAAAGTGACTCCCTTTCTCAAAAAGAGAGCCTCTAAAATTTTGTTCAAGCCCAAACAGTTTTTGTTTTTCACGTGTTCTCAGATTTCATCCCACATCCCTTTACTTGGGTATTTTAGTCCTCAGAGAAAATCTAGGGAAGAGTGTATAGAGAGATTTTCCTTTATGAAAAAGCTGTTCTTTGCTAAAACTGGTACTAGATGCTTTGGGGGAGGGAAAGCTTTGATTCAAACAGGAGATGGGTAAGAAATGAATTATTTTGATTTATTTTTCCTTAATTTTTATTAATTTGGTATACCACAGGATGATTTACAAACTATTGTGCATGCTTAGGCATTTTTATTTTCCCCTTTTTCCTGTTTTCTAATTTTATATTTGACCTCAGTTTGCCATTTTTGCTACTTTGTTGGATGAGCTAATTTTATTTTCTCTAGCCTTTTAAAATAATGCTTTAAGTCAAATTGACCAATTTCTGTATAAAAGGGTGCTTACTTTGTCTTAATAATGGAAGGAAATAAAACAAAGCAGAAAGCAAATTTTAATCTATAAAGCATTTTCCTTGGTGAGTAGGTGTAGATGAAAGTGCTAGTTGTTAGCTGGCCTTTCAACAATTAAAATTCCCCAATATGTAAAGATGGGCAACATCCAAAATGAGGCACCATTTTTAAGGACAACATCAAATCTCAAACACCCAGAGCAATCTTATTTCCTAAAGTCACTTCCGAATGAATATGACTTCTGGACTCTGGTCTTTTCTCTGCTCTAGATGGATCCAACTTGAAGATGAGGCTGGTGAATGGAGGAAACCGGTGTTCTGGAAGAATAGAGGTCAAGTTTGAAGGACAGTGGGGAACAGTGTGTGACGATAACTTCAACATAGATCATGCGTCTGTGGTTTGTAAACAGCTCGAATGTGGAAGTGCTGTCAGTTTCTCTGGTTCAGCTACTTTTGGAGAAGGTTCTGGACCAATCTGGTTTGATGATCTTATATGCAGTGGAAATGAGTCAGCTCTCTGGAACTGCAAGCACGAAGGATGGGGAAAGCATAACTGTGATCACTCTGAGGACGTTGGAGTGATTTGCATGGGTAAGGACTGGTCCTGGTTTGTTCTGTTCTTCCTGAGAGGACAAAAGAAAGGGGGTGAGAGTCTGAAAAGCCTGAACTCTTAAAAACAGATCGAGACCTGCTTCCTCCTTCATCTTATTATGACCTATTTCAGGTTCCCCACCTGATACCTGTGGAGATTTTACCTCAACTGAAAGGAGAATAACTAGGGTAGGAAGGAAGGATGAACAGTGAAACTGAGATTCCAGTCATCAGGATAGAAGGAGTTGTTTGGAGAATACCCCAGTCCTTCTTCTTCACCCCAACCCCCCCCAAAAAAGAGAAGAAATAAAAAGAAAAAAGGAAAAAAGACCCAGCTTAACTAGCAAATTGTACTTTTGGGTTGAGTTTTAAAAACAAATCACACTCCTTATCATCCTCTCCCTGCAAAGAGCTTAACCCACACCTTCCCCAAAATATTCAAATTCACAGAATCAAATGATAAAAAATAGTTTGGTTTTCTATTAAAACCTCATTTATGCTAGTGTTATGATAGGAACAGACTTTGTGTCTAAGACTTCTGTGTTTCGTGCTTGCTTAGGGCACAGTGAATTTGTGTGTGCAGGGATGACACCCCTTTTTCATTTGAGTTCTTAGTCGGAAGCTGACCTAGTAGGTCCTGAACCCCAGAGAACATTCAGAAAAATACAATAAAGTAAAAATGTCTCTGTATTCACCAGATACCTTTTTTTTCCAATTAAGAAAACTTGATTCAAACTTTAACTAACTAACTAAACTTAAGGAAAGAGGATACTGACTCAGAAAACTAGGAAATTGAGGGGGTATGCTTGGCTGCAGGCACAGGGGCATTCAAACACTGAAACAGTGTCATGGGGGTTCTGGCTCTTTTTCTGTTTCTTACATTGGCCTTTGTTGTTGTTGGACAACATGACCATCTATTATTTGAACTACAAAGAATGAAATTGCTACAGAGGAGATGGAATTTATTAGCTGAAGAAAGGGAGAGGGACTGGGGTTCGAAAAGAGCATAGGACTTACCTTCCATTCTCCTTTCCCCACCAAAATCTTTCTAGGTCCCCAATCAGCACATTTCTTCTCAATGCTTAGCACTCACAGTAAACAGTACTGGGGCAGCAAATGCTAAAACTGCCAGAAGAAAGGGGCAACTTATTTATTGAAAGACATTGTTCAAGATCTCTGTTCTCTGAAGAATATTGACTGGGGGAGGTGAAAGTGGTAATGCTGAGGTCCCCTTTTCTCTTTGCTTGCTTTTAGACTAAGGAAGTGGTCACAAGGGACCAGGCATTTAATGCAAACTGGGTACAGATACTTAAGGAGTCAGAGGCAGAAGTCAGTGTTGAGTCCTGGGCAACCAGGAGTGTGTGCATACCCACTGAACACATGCAAATATGGATTTAGCAAGAAAAAACAAATGATTCCAATAAAAAGTCTGTGATAGTCAAACAAATCTCTAGATAAAATGTAGCCCCTGGATCTCATTAGGAACTTTTTCCTTTCCCTTTTTAAATTTTTTTTAAAGATTTCATTTACTTATTTGAGAGAGGGAAAGAGAGTAGGGGGAGCGGCAAAGGGAGAGGGAGAAGCAGACTCTCCATTGAGTGCAATACCTGACACCAGGCTTGACCCCAGGACCCCAAGACATGACCTGAGCCAAAGTCAGACGCTTCACTGGTGGAGCCACCCAGGTGCCCCAGGACTTCTTTTTATAGTACAAGCTCTCTGTAATGAAAAGTCCTGTCTTCTTTTTCTAAAAAGTTATTATTGAAGCATCATTGACATAAATGTTATATTAGTTTTAGGCGTACAACATATTGGTTCAATGATTCTATAAATTACTTGTTCACCACAATAAGTGTGGTCACCATCTGTCACCATACAGAGTTATTACAGTGTCATTGACTATATTCCCTATGCTTTACTTTTTATCTCTCTGACTTATTTATTTTATAACTGGAAGTTTGTACTTCTTGGTCCCCTTTATCCATTTCACCCATTCCCCCTGCCCACCTCTCTTCTGACAACAACCAGTTTGTTCTTTATAGTTAAGAGTCTGTTCATTTGTTTTGTTCTTTAGATTCCACATAAAAATGAAATTATATGATATTTGCCTTTGTTTGTTTATCTTATTTTACTTAGCATTATACCCTAAAAGTCCATTCATATTGTTACAAATGGCAAGATCTCATTCTTTTTGATGGCTGAGTAATATTCCATCGTATATATACACCACATCTTCTTTATCCATTCATCTATAGATGGACACTTGGGCTGCTTCCAAATCCTGACTATTGTAAATAATGTTGCAGTAAACATAGAAGTGCATATATTTTTTTCAAATTAGCATTTGCATTTTCTTTGGGTAAATAGCCATTAGTGGAATTATGGGATCATATGGTATTTATATTTTTAATTTTTTAAATAAGTGTTTTATTTTAATTCCAGTATAGTTAACATACAGTGTTATATTAGTTTCAAGTGTACAAATTGGTGATTCAACAATCCTATGCATTACTCAGTGCTCATGATGATAAGTGTACTCTTAATCCCCTTCACCTATTTCACACATCCTCTCCCCCACCTCCCCTCTGGTGACCATCACTTCTCTGTAGTTAAGAGTCTGCTTCTTGGTTTGCCTCTCTCTCTCTTTTTTCCCCTTTGCTCATTTGTTTTGTTTCTTAAATTCCATATATAAATGAAATCACATGATATTTGTCTTTCTCTAGCTTATTTTACTTAACATTATACTGTCTAGCTAAATCCATGTTATTGCAAATGGCAAGATTTTATTCTTTTTATGGCTGAATAATATTCCACTATATATATATATATATATATATATATATATATATATATATATACCATACCTTCTTTATCTATTTATCTACCAATGGACACAGGGTGCTTCCATAATTTTCCTATCATAAATAATGTTGCTATAAAATAGAGGTTCATAGATCCCTTCAAATTAGTGTTTTTGTATTTTTTTGAAAAATAACCAGTAGTGCAATTCCTGGATCATAACGTAGTTCTATTTGTAATTTTTTGAGGAACCTCCATACTGTTTTCCATGGTGGCTGCTCCAGTTTTCTTTCCCACCAACAGTACAAGAAAGTTCCCCTTTCTCTGCATCCTCGCCAGACTTGTTATTTCTTTTTTTTTAAGATTTTATTTATTTATTTGACACAGAGAGAGAGATCACAAGTAGGCAGAGAAGCAGGTAGAGGGAGAGGGGGAAGCAGTCTCCCTGCTGAGCAGAGAGCCCGATGTGAGACTCAATCTCAAGACCCTGAGACCATGACCTGAGCCGAAGGCAGAGGCTTAACCCTCTGAGCCACCCAGGTGCCCCCAGATTTGTTATTTCTTATTTTTTTGATACTAGCCATTCTGAAAAGTCCTGTCTTCTTGCCCAAGCTACTCTTTCTCCACCTTTAATTATTTCCAGTGGTATTATATGTTTTCTCTGTCTCTACTTAGAGCCCCCCCCTTATTTTTGTTTTTTTTATCATGATTTGTTTTGTGCCTCTCTTACAGATGGAGCAGATCTCAGCCTGAGACTGGTAGATGGAGCCACTGAATGTTCAGGAAGATTAGAAGTAAAATTCCAAGGGGAATGGGGGACAGTGTGTGATGACGGCTGGGATAGTAATGATGCTGCTGTTGTATGTAAGCAACTGGGATGCCCAACTGCCATCACCGCCACTGGTCGAGTTAACACCAGTGAGGGAACGGGACACATTTGGCTTGACAGTGTTTCTTGCCAGGGACACGAATCTGCTCTCTGGCAGTGTAGACACCATGAATGGGGAAAGCATTATTGCAATCATAATGAAGATGCTGGTGTGACATGTTCTGGTAAGTTAAAATAAAAAGAAAAACAGAGAAGGAAAGACCTGTGTTCTTTAGGAGTAGGAGTGGGAAGGATGGGAGAGATAGAGATACTGATCATTTCCTTGTTGTAAGGAATCTTAAACACATTCTGTTCTTTCTTTCTTTTTAAAAAGAGTTTATCTATCTATCTATCATCTATCTATCATCATTTGGAGAATATGGGCAGAGGGAGAGGGAGAGAGAGAATCCACAAGCAGACTCTACGCTGGGGCTCAATCCCACAACCCCAAGATCAGGATCCCAGGATCACAGATCTGAGATCACAACCTGAGCTGAAACCAAGAGTTGGATACTCAACCTACTGAGCCCCCAGACGTCCCCATTCTTTATTTGACTAGTTTGGAGGGTTGTCTGATTATTTTCTGTAGTAATTATTCAGGCTGCTCTTAGGGACCACATTTCAGATTCTAAGTCCGAGACACAGAATGTTATGTCTTTTTAACAAATCTCTGATTTGCTCATATTTTTCTGCCATTGACCATTTTTATTAATCCTTGCAACTATAATCCTGTTTCTAACCGAACTCATGGCCTATATTGGCTGTTAAAAAAAAGTCAGGAGATGGATAAGTCATCATGTCCAATGCCTCAGTATCTGAGAAGGAGCAAGATTTAAAAAAAAAAAAATCCCGGGACACCTGGGTGGCTCAGTTGGTTAAGCGGCTGCCTTCGGCTCAGGTCATGATCCCAGCGTCCTGGGATCGAGTCCCACATCGGGCTCCTTGCTCAGCAGGGAGCCTGCTTCTCCCTCTGCCTCTGCCTGCCACTCTGTCTGCCTGTGCTCGCTCCTGCTCTCTCTCTGACAAATAAATAAATAAAATCTTAAAAAAAAAAATCCCATCCTTTGGTTGCTAACCTCCATATGTCTCTATGGACTAAGTTTATGTTTGTTTTACAGATGGATCCGATCTGGAGCTGAGACTTGTTGGTGGAGGCAGCCGCTGTGCCGGGACAGTGGAGGTGGAAATTCAGAAGCTGCTAGGGAAAGTATGTGACAGAGGCTGGGGACTGAAAGAAGCTGATGTGGTTTGCAGGCATTTGGGATGTGGATCTGCTCTCAAAACATCCTACCAGAGTTATTCCAAAGTAAAGGCAACAGACACATGGCTGTTTTTAAGCAGCTGTGTTGGAAATGAATCTTCTCTTTGGGACTGCCAGAACTGGCAGTGGGGCGGCCTTAGCTGTGATCACTATGAAGAAGCTAAAGTTACCTGCTCAGGTAAGACTTTCAGTCAACGTGTGAAGAAGTCGAATTCCAGGAGTGTAAATTTCCAGTAAGACCCTTGAAACTGATAAGAAACATTGGTCCTTATGACTAGCTCGCAGGCAAGAAACCAGAAAATGCCTATTTCATCACATGTTTCAGATGAATTTATAATTCATTTCGTGACTTGGTCACAGGTATGACTTGTTTTATTTTGTGTTTGTTCACTTTAGATTTCAATGATTTTTTAAAAAGATTTAATTATTTATTTGGGAGAAAGAGAGAGACTGAGCAGAGGGAGGGGCAGTGGGAGGGGGAGAGAGAATCCCAAGCAGACTCCCCACTGAGTGCAGAGCTCATTCTCATGAACCTGAGGTCACGACCTGAGCCGAAACCAAGAGTTGGATGCTTAACCAACTGCACCACCCAGGTGCCTGGTTTTTGTTTTTATTTAAATAATAATTAGTTAAGGGGCACCTGGATGGCTTAGTTGGCTTGAGTGACTGCCCCTTGATTCCGCTTGATTTCGGCTCAGGTCATGATCTCACGTTCATGTCAGCCCTGCATTGCACTCATTGGGGAGTCTGCTTGGGATTGTCTCTCTCCCTCAGCACCTCTCTTTCTCTCTTTCTAAATGAATAAATAAAATCTTAAAAATATAAGTTAGTTAACATACAGTGTAATGTTAGTCTCTGATGTACAAATTAGTGATTCAACACTTACAAAGAACACCCAGTGCTCTTCACAAGTGCCCCCCTCCATCTCATTGGCCCCACCTCCCCTCTGGTAACCATCAGTTTGTTCTTTGTAGAGTCTGTTTCTTGGTTGACTGCTCTCTCTTCTTTCCCCTATGCTTGTTAAGAAACAAAACAATTGAGTCATTTTTAAACCCATGGAATATTGACAGATTAAGAAGGATTAAAATTCTGAAGGTAGAACTTAAATATGTGTTTCATGGGAATGTCTCCCAATGATTTTAAAAATATGTTGGGTAAACTGGCATGACTAACCCTTGGGCTCCATCTTTCTATGTAAGAACTTCCTCTTTCTGAAGGTTTTTGTGTATTTCACTGCAACCTCTTTTAACAATTCCAAAACCTGGCTGTGGGTTGGCCAGGTTTAAGGAAAATCTCTAATATTTTGTGCTAATCACATTTATACAAATACTAACATTGTTGAAAAGTGATGCCTTCTTTAATAACCGTAAGGTAACATATTGACATAACAATTACCGATACAGTAAAAGAAAGACTCTAGGGAAAGTAACCTAAGAGCAAAACCATTGACCATGTAGAGATGTGGTCATATTCGGTTAGTGGGTCCACTAACCGAAGGCTTTACTTCAGATACATCCTGATCTACACATGCTCCTATGTGCATTATGTGATGTTGCAAATTGTGTCTACCTCTAGTTACATAGAAATTATCCTCTGGTTGGAAAACAACAGTCTTCTAAGGTCCAAATCTGAATATACATATCTTCTTTTCAACCATTCTTTTCTTTTTAAAAGAGATTTCTTGATTAGACAATATTGTCACATGGTTCACACTTTGTGTGTGTGTGTGTGTGTGTGTTTTCATCTCTGTGTGTTTTTAATGGCTCACACTTTGAAATGAAAGTGTAAGCTCTTCCCAAAAGATATCCCCAACTATCCAGTTCTGCTCTTCACAGGCAACTTCCGTGGCTGGGATATTTATATTTATGTTGGTATTTACACAATATATCTCCTAGAGAAAATAAATATTTTATATAATATATAAAATATATACAAAAAATATAATATATATTATGTATAAAATATATATATTGTATTTACATTTATATAAATGTAAATACAAACAAATCTATATATGTTTCACCTCATTTTGTTGCTCAAGTGATGAACTTGAAAATTTTGTAAATTATTCTGTACCTTAGTATTCACTTAGTACAGTATCTTGACCATAATTTCTTATCAATATTTAAAGACCTTTCTGAAATTACCTCTCTATTGATTACATTTCTCTTATCATTTATTATGTATGACTTTATTTATACTTTTAATTTCTTTTATTAGATAAAATTACTTTGGTTTTGCTTTTTTAAAAATGAACCAGCATTTGGATTTTTGAAGATTAATACTATTTTCATTTTCTAATTCATTATAATTTTTCTATTAATTCCTTTCTGATTTCTGACTGATTTAAATTCTTGAGTTCAGTGCCTAATTAATGTTGATTCTTTCCTAGTTCATAAATTCATAAGGAAAACCTTACAGGTTTTCCACTGTGTATACCGGTGGCTGTATCATAAAATTGATGAATTGATGCTCTGTGCATCTCAGACGTAGATCTTCCTATGACCGTTACGTGGTCATTATGAATTGTGCTTTTTAGTATTACAGAGTTTCCCATTTTCTATGGTTGAATGATTCTTATTCTGAATCGAACTTGTCTGATATTAATATCACATTTGCTTTATTTATTTTCTATTCTCTTATTTTCAATCTTTATGAATCATTTTGTTCTAGGTGCATCACTTGTATTCATCCTAGAATTCAGATTTATTTTAAAAAGAACTCTGATTGGATTACTTTTTAGAGATGAGAGGCATATTTGACCTTAACTTAGTCATATTATGCATTTTTATGTTGTCATATTATGTCTCCATAATATTTATTGTCATCATGTATCAGGCTACAACTAACTATGGACTATATTTCTGTACACAAATTTTTGGGGGGAACTTTGCCTGTGTTTGGGCATGTGTAAGCATTGTTGTGTGTCTGACTGATCATTTTCTTCTAAATGTTTTCCTATGAATTATATTTTATATTAGTTAGCATGAAGTTTAGCAGCATCCAAAAGAAAGCTAAATAAGAGTGGATAAAGAAGAAGTTTACTTTTCTCACTAAAATAAGCCAAATAGATAAGCAGTTTAAAGCTGTTTGGGTGGTTCTATGGTCACCAAGAAGTACCTGGAGTTGTTGTAATTATCAAATTCTGTTGGTCAAGAATGATAGGTTGAGGGGCAACCGAGGGAGCTCCCCAGTAAACCAGTCTGATAGGCCAGGTTCTGCCCTCTGAGAAGCAGTCCTCTGCCCATGTCCTTCATGGGCCCAAGTGCTATTCTCGGGGCAGTTCCTTCTACTGCATGCTCTCCACAGTCATATCTGAGTGTGGTTTGGAGGATGCACACCTTTCACAACCCACTTTTTGCTGACATTGGTTCAGGAACCCTTGGATTGCTTTACAGGTTGACTTATCGTTGGCCGATATCTGCTGTCTTCAAAGTCAGCAAAACAATTCTCTCCAAACTTAGTACACTTCTAGTCAATTTTCTCTCATCTAATGCCACATGGAAGTAACCAGAGTCAAGGAATATATTTACAGACTCTGATCTATGCTATGACCAGCCCCTTCCTCTTAATTTATTGGCCGGTCCCCTAACGTCATTTAAAACCTAGGGTTTGGGAGGAAAAACAAGACCACAGTCCTGGTCTTGCTGGTAGGCTATGAACTTTGTATGTGGAGTGTCAATTCTATGTTCTGCTAAGCCTACAGTTTTATCACCACCTCAGTTTGGGGTATAGGATACTTAGGGTTTTGGGTTTTTTTTTTTCAGTCCTGCAAGTTCCAAATTATAGATCTCTCATTACATTATGTAGTAGTTGTAGGCAGAACATGTCTCCCTTACAAAATTGGTATTTTTCCTTCCATGTTTTAAAAGATTTTATTTATTTTTTTGACAGAGAGAGACACAGCAAGAGAGGGAATACAAGCAGGGGGAGCGGGAGAGGGAGAAGCAGGCTTCCCGCCGAGCAGGGAGCCCGATATGGGGCTCGGTCCCAAGACGCTGGGATCATGACCTGAGCTGAAGGCAGATGGTCAACCACTGAGCCACCCAGGCGCCCCTTTCCTTCCATTTTTTTCTTGTAGTCTGGCTACTTCAAGTCTGAGTTCAGCTCTCTCTTGTAAGTACTGGAAGTGGCAAGGAGGATTTATGCCATGCCAGCATTCCAAATTTTTTTTCCAGTCTTTTTGTTCTCCAAGTACATTCTCTGAGTTTTCAGATTCAGAGAGCACATGGTTTTCTTTTCAAGGTGACATTTGTCCAAATACCTTATCAGGGATAACAAGGCATCAGCTTTCCAACCTACAATATCTGAGTTGTTATATATTTTTTCCACCCATTCTGTTCAACTGCATCCAGAATTTAGGTTTTATTACTAGAGCACTTCAGTTTTGGTAACATTCTGAATTATTTAGGATTCTATTCAACTGCATCGAATAGAAATGCCAAGTACCATAAATTTGCAGCTGAAAGTGAGCCCCTCTGTTTACAGAGCTATATTTTTGTTTGCTAAGTATGTTGTGCATGCTCCTTGCCTTCTTTTGTAAACTCTTTTGTTATATTCGTGTAGTTTTTAGAAGCTCTTCTACTAACGTGGGTACATAGGTTTTAGCACTCTTCTTGTTTTGCTAGAAATATAATTTGTAATATTGGTTTTTTTGAAGGATTTATGTATTTATGAGAGAGAGTATGGGAGTGCCCACAACTAGGGGGAAGGGCATAGGGAGAGGATCCTAAGCAGACCTCCCACTGAGCTGGAAGCTGAAAGTGGAAATGGAGCTTGATCCCATGACCCATGAGATCATGACCTGAGCCAAAACCAAGAGTTGGTCACTTAACTGACAGAGCCACCTAGTCACCCCTGTAATTTTATGTCTTGATTTCTTGGTACTTTAGAAGATTTCCAGGGGGAAAAAATCATGGAAATACTATCTCGGTGCCTGCCAAATGCAAACTACAAATTCCATTATCTGCTTAAATAATTAGAGTTCTTAGTTTTGTAGAGCACAGAGCTTTAGGGCTGAAAAGGGCCAAAGAACTAAAAAAAGCAGGAAGACTAGAAAGATAAAGCAAAAATTTATCTCTGATGTGCAATTTCAGTAAACCAGTCACAAACTGATCTAAGAAAATTTGCTACAAAATTACTTTGACTCCCAGACATTTTATTTGTGATGGCTGCTTATGACCACAGAGAACACCTGAACTTAAGAATCAGTTTTTTAAATTTATTTTTAATTTTTAGAGAAAGAGAGCACAGGGTGGGGGAGGGGCAGAGGAGGAGGGAGAGAGAATCCCAAGCAGACTAAGCACTGAACACAGAGCCTGATGTGGGGCTTGGGGAGTGGGAGAGGGAGACCCAGAGGTCACGACCTGAGCCGAAACCAAGAGTTGGTCCCTTAACCAACTGTGCCACCCTTGTATTTACTAAGGTTTGAGAAATAGTTTTTTTTTAAATATTTTATTAATTTATTTGACAGAGATCACAAGTAGGCAGAGAGGCAGGAAGAGAGAAGAAGGGAAACAGGCTCCCTGCTGAGCAGAGAGCCCGATGCAGGGCTCGATTCCAGGACCCTGGGATCATGACCTGAGCCGAAGGCAGAGGCTTAACCCACTGAGTCACCCAGGTGCCCCCCAAAATAGTTTTGATACTACAATGCTTTACACTTCTTCAGAGTCTGGAAAGAAATAAATGATAATATGTTAATGTTTCTTTAAATCATATTGTGTAGTTTATCTATTACTAAACGAAAGGAAGTAATTCTAAGGAATTCTTTCTCACATTTGTTCTTCGTGTCTTCATTTATTTACTTCTAGAGAAAGAAAGACAAATTCAGTTACTTATGCCAGGGGGAAGTTTAACTTATTGATCAAAGGAGCTAAATCCAAGTATAAAAATCAAATGAATGGCTTCTATGTTAAAATGCAGTCACAGATTTAGCTGGAAAGAAATCTCCTTAAAGGAGTAAATTTTGAATAGTCTAACAATGTACACAGAGTAAACGATATGAGGAAGCCAACTTATGGTGTAGATTAATGTGTTACTAACAGATTCATAAAAAAAAAAAGCTAGAGTGGAATCTCGAAGTCATTTCTGCATGGAAGAATTTCCCTTTGCCCAGGGTTCAAACACTTTAGGAAAAATGAAAGAAGAGGATATTTATAGAAAGGATCTGCTTTCAAGTGCTTAGTAAGTTTTCACCATGAAAGACATTATCGGTTTGGTTTCATTTTTTGGTTTGTTTTGGCACCAGTTATGTTTTATTTTGTTCGAGATGAAGCCAGATGAGAGAGCAAGAGTTCACAAGAAAGATGACTTTGGCTCAGCCTAAGAAACTGCCTTTATGGGGTGCCTGGGTGGCTCAACCCTTAAGTATCTGCCTTCGGCTCAGGTCATGATCCCAAGGTCCTGGGATCGAGTCCCTCATCAGGCTCCCTGCTTGGCAGGAAGCCTGCTTCTCCCTCTCGTACTCCCCTTGCTTGTGTTCTCTCTCTCACTGTCTCTCTATCTGCCAAATAAATAAATAAAATCTTAAAAAAGAAAGAAAGAAAGAAACTCCCTTTATTTAAAGGGTGTTGCATAGTGAAGGGGGATCATATGCATACTAGCTAATGATATCTTAAAGGAATTTCATGTTCAGATAATGGTTTAACAAGAAGAAATTAAGGACTCAACTCAAGAGCTTTCATTATTTGTGTGGTAGAGGAATCATATCTGCTTTAAACTTGGAGCTGTGTTTAGAAAGCGATGTGTTCTTCAACCTATATTTGAGTAGAAACTTGCTTTGTTCAGATTTAAAGGATAAGCGGTGAAATCTTCACGTGCTGGGGTATTTTATACTGCTGCAATACAGCATATAGTCAGATCTGAAGTGTTTTCAGAAACTGGCAAGTACTGATAGGATATCTGTGTCATGCTGAGAGTAACATCAAGGGAATGAGTCCTGTTTGACAGCAGGCATTTCTAAAAGACGTATGCCCTTCAGAAGGTCCTTCAAATGCACTTCCTTTCTTTAAAAATTGATTAAAGGAAATAGTTTGTATCTTCCAAATAATTTGAATCATCTCTGAGAATGTCAAAAGAAACTCCTATTTATCTTGAGAATTGTACTTGGCAAAGAGTGTTCTTAAAACCTGAGCCCCATTTCTTTAGCTTTATTTCTTTTTTTTAAGATTTTATTTATTTATTTGGCAGAGAGAGAGAGAGAGAGAGAGATCACAAGTAGGCATAGAGGCAGGCAGAGGGAAAGGGAGAAGCAGGCTCCCTGATGAGCAGAAAGCCTAATGTGGGGCTTGACCTGAGATCATGACCTGAGCTGAAGGCAGAGACTTGACCCACTAAGCCACCCAGGTGCCCCTAGCTTTATTTCTGGTGTGCCTATTCTTTACATTTTAAATCCCACCCATACCAAATGATTCATAATTCCTCAATTATGCCATATTTCAGGACTATTAATATTTTATTTATTTATTTGTTTTAGAGAGGGAGAGCGGGGGAGGGGCAGAGGGAGAGAGAGAGAGAGAATCTCAAGCAGATTCCTCACTGAGCACAGAACCCCACGCAGGGCTCAATCTCATGACCCTGAGATCATGACCTGAGCTAAAGTCAAGAGTAGGACACTTAACCAACTGAGCCACCCGGGTGCCCCTATGACTATATCCTTTAAATGTGGATCTACAATCACTTACTTGGCAAACTCCTGATCTTTTTATCTCCAAACTCAGCTCAAATTTATAGCACTCTCTATAGTTTTCCTGCAAAGCCTCAAACAGAGCTGATGACTCCTTCATTTACTAGTTTCATATCTAACATATATTTTTAGTTTTGGACTCATCATTTTTTAAAATATTTTATTTGAGAGAGAAAAAGAGAAATAGCACAAGCAGTAGGGGAGGGGAAGAGGGAGAAGCAGACTTCTTGTGAGCAGGAAACCTGATGTGGGGCTCGAACCCAGAACCCTAAGATCATGACCTGAGCCACAGGCAGACGTTTAATTGAAGGAGCCACCCAGGCACCCCTGGAGTCATCATTATTTGAACATGTATATCTTCTGCTCACCTGTGTGGTTTTGAGGGAGAGGACGATCAGTGAGAAATTGAGCCGCAGTGGAAAGAAGTAGCTTTTTCCCAGGTACATAAGATGGGAAATATATTTTAAGTGCAGAGGCACAGAAACATGGCATGACCAGGCTTCTTTAAGGTTGGAGCGACAGTTATTATTGATAAAGTAATAGACATGAGAGCTTTAAAGGTGACAGCATAAAGTATTTTAAAGCATTCTAAGAAATTAGTGTTTATCATCTCTAATTTTAATAGACAGGTGACATTGGAGAATCTTCCAAAGCTCTCTCTGCTTCAATTTCCTCAAAAGAAAAGTGGTGATTATAATTCTTTCTCCACAGGAATCACACAGCAAGTGATCAATACATGCTCATTGCTATGGTTATGATTATTATTATTATTAGTAGTAGTAGTAGTAGTATCTATTTTTACTGATGGATTGAACTGTGGCAGAATTTTTAGCCCACCCAAATGCCTAAAACATTGTAGGTCCTTAATACTATTTGGTGAAAGGGTAAATTATTGCATAAATAGGAAAGAAACGTTGAATTGCCTTGAAGACAAAGAAATCATGTGAAAACACTTGAAGCATAATAACATGTGTGGGCATGACATAGATTCATTAGAAAGATGGCTTAGAAACAAGATAACAGGCTTGCTTAGGACACCATTGCAAAGGTCTACATGATATATGAGGACAAAAAAAACAAGTTACATGAAAACAGTAGCAACAGGGGCACCTACCCGGGTGGCTCAGTCAGTTAAGGGTCTGACTCTTGGCTCAGGTCATGATATCAGGGTCATGAGAAGGAGCCCTATGTCATGAGCTGTGCTCAGCGAGGGGTCAGCTTGAGATTCTCTCTCTCCTTCTGCCCCACCCCCGGCTCGTGCTTTCTCTCCCTCCCTTTCTCTAAAATAAATAAATGAATCTTAAAAGAAAAGGCAGTAGCGACAAATAAGGAGAAGAAATATACTGGAGGACTGCCAGGCCTTGGTGATATTGCACAGGAGCTGTGTATTGAGAGGGTCAGGATTCTAGGCTCTGGAACATACTGTCTGCTTTAAAATCCTGGCCCTTCAGGAACTCCCTGTGTGACCGCAGCTAGTTACTACACCTCTCTGTTTCAGTTTCCTTGTTTGCAAAATTGGAATGATACTAAAAAATTCTCCCCTGAGGATATTGTAAGGATTAGGTGAAATAATGTTTGTTCAATATTTAGTTAAGTGCCATAAATAAATTAGGTGCTCATTTAATGTTCTTACTGTCATTATCATTATTATTTATGAGATAAAGAAGTGGTTCGATTTTTAAATGATTCTAATTTGGTCTGGATGTCATTAATTGAGTAAAGAATACTGTGGTCCTGTCAGTAAAATAATTCATTCAATTTTGAACACCTTATTGCCAAATGTCTAAGTAGATATGTTTATGAATATAAATTTAAAGAGAAACATATAGATGAAAACATATTTATTGGCAGTTAAGAGAAGGTGAGGGAGTTGAGGACAACATTTTGGTCAGGGAATTCATGAAAGATTCTGGTAAAGTACTGTCAGAGGGGAAGGAGGAGAAAACAGGAGAAAGGAGTATCTCATGTATCAAGTTAACACATATCAAAGAGAAGAAGAAATCCCATGTTCAGTTTGAAAACAGGAAGTATATTGCAACACTATATATAAAACCATTCAAAAAGGTTGGGGCCAACACCAGACTGCGGTGGGTAGAGAAATGAATATAAGGCAAAAAAATTTAAAAAAAAGAAGATATTATGTATATATATAATATCTGGAGACCATATATATATATATAGTCTCCAGTGTTATGAATAATGTACACAAAATATTAAAAAGAAAGAGTTATCATGCTTCTAGGAATGGTTGATGCCAAGAACCAAAGTTCTAAAATTCTCTCAGATGAATTGGTCCAGTGAGGAATGGAGACATCTAGAATCTGCTATGCCCAATTCCAGGCAGAAAAGCCAAGGCAAAAAAGTATGGAAAATCATTAAACACCCCAGCCTCCCCTTTCCACTCTCATCATGAAGGAAAATCGAAGAATCATGTCATTTCTCACTGAAATAGTATCATTCTTCAGCCCACAGGGAACCCAGACTGGTTGGAGGAGAAGTTCCCTGCTCTGGGCGTGTGGAAGTGAAACATGGTGACAGGTGGGGCACCATCTGTGACTCTGACTTCTCTCTGGAAGCTGCCAGTGTGCTGTGCAGAGAGTTACAGTGCGGCACAGTCATCTCCATCCTAGGGGGAGCTCATTTTGGAGAAGGAAATGGACAGATCTGGGCTGAAGAATTCCAGTGTGAGGGCCAGGAGTCCCACCTTTCGCTCTGCTCAGTAGCCTCCCGGCCTGATGGGACTTGTAGCCACAGCAGGGATGTTGGAGTCGTCTGCTCAAGTGAGACCCAGAGAACATGTTGCAGTTGTTCCTGTACTGTGAGGAGGGTGGGGTTGGGTAATTACAGACATCTTTTTAAAAGCTCTATTCTCCTTCCAGGATACACAGAAGTCCGCTTGGTGAATGGCAAGTCCCAATGTGAGGGAAGAGTGGAACTCAAGATACTTGGAAACTGGGGATCCCTCTGCAACTCTCACTGGGACATGGAAGATGCCCATGTTTTGTGCCAACAGCTCAAATGTGGAGTTGCTCTTTCTACCCCAGGAGGAGCACATTTTGGGAAAGGAAGCGGTCAGATCTGGAGGCACATGTTTCACTGCACAGGGACTGAGCGGCACATGGGAGATTGTCCTGTCACTGCTCTGGGTGCGTCACTGTGTTCAGTTGGGCAAGTGGCCTCTGTAATCTGCTCAGGTAAGAGGATGACGGACCCTCAGTGATGGTCTCATGGTGGCCAGCTGTCAGAGATGGTGTACTTATAGGGACAAAGAACAAAAGAGAAAGGGCATGATCTATTTTAAGAGATCATGAGAAGTGTGCCAGAACAGTAACCTCATGTGTATTTTTTTTAAGATTTTTTATTTATTTATTTGACAGAGAGAGATCACAAGTAGGCAGAGAGAGAGAGAGAGAGGAGGAAGCAGGCTCCCCACCGAGCAGAGAGCCCGATGTGGGACTAGATCCCAGGACCCTGAGATCATGACCTGAGCCGAAGGCAGAGGCTTTAACCCACTGAGCCACCCAGGCGCCCCACCTCATGTGTCTTTTTAGAGGAAAAGTAAACCTAATTTTCACAAAACTCATAATTACCTATCTGGTGCTTACCATGTACCGGCCCTTCTCAAAGCAATGATTCATTCCCAACCTGGTTGACCCACCACCATTCCCTCTCTCTAAAGCTGTTTGTGCTCAGCTCGTCTGTCTTACACTCTGTTGGGTCTCCCTTCCACACCCTAACTTCTTTGTGTCTTTTGTGACTGAGCAGTTTGATGTTTTCAGGAAACCAGAGTCAGACACTATCCCCTTGCAACTCCTCATCTCTGGACACAACGAGACCTGCCACTCCAGAAGAAAGCGGTGTCGCTTGCATAGGTGAGAATCAGTGACCAATCTGTAGAAATGATCTCTATCCTTATGAAGGTGTTTCATTAACATTTTATTTTCTCTTTCCAGGGAGTGGTCAACTTCGCCTGGTAAACGGAAGCGGTCGCTGTGCTGGGAGAATAGAGGTCTACCACGAGGGCTCCTGGGGCACCATCTGTGATGACAGCTGGGACCTGAGTGATGCCCACGTGGTGTGCAGACAGCTGGGCTGTGGAATGGCCATTAATGCCACTGGCTCTGCTCATTTTGGGGAAGGAGCAGGGCCCATCTGGCTGGATGAGATGAACTGCAATGGAAAAGAATCTCGCATTTGGCAATGCCGATCACATGGCTGGGGACGGCACAACTGCAGGCATAAGGAGGATGCAGGAGTCATCTGCTCAGGTGAGTTCTGTGCCGAAGCTCTGGTCACAATTACTCAAGAAGGACCAAGGAGGAGCCAAGGGGAGTAAGGGATACTAGACTGAGAGAATTCCCTAAAAAGTGGGTTTAGAGGGAACTATTGCTTGAGTCAGGGTCCCAAAGTTTAGATTTGATTAATTAATGCTACCCCAAGGGCAAGGTAGTATAACATCAGAAAGAGAAAAATATAGAACTAGCCTTGCCTATTGTGAACATGACAACAAAACCAAGTTCAAGAACTTTTATGAATATATATGGAACTATATTCAGCACACCACTTGTATCACTGTATGAAGGAGTAGATTAGAAAGGGCAAGAAGAAATAAATCCAGCACTACTTCCATAGGGCAAAAGATAATCAACATACCCAAAGTAATTTTCCGTGATAGGCAAATGAAACTTACTTGTCACAGGAGCAAAAATTATCATAAGAGGCCACTGCTTTTACTCTGTATATGTGGCAAGCCTTAGAAACTATTATGAAGTTGAAAACTGTACTTAGTTGTGATATATTAGGAAATACAGAAATATGACTTGGTTACTTAGGGAAGTGAAAAATTCTATATGCCAGAAGTGATTTGATATCATTCGCATTTAATGACATAAACTGGTAGAGGACATACACAGCCAACTACAAAGTGTCAGAAAAGGAAATATTTCATTTTAAGGTGATGTGCACAACATTGGTTTTAGTGTCTGAGTATCTCACTAAATTTCAACTATCAAGAGACCTGCAAAAAAATTAATGAAATAAGTTTCTTGAGGCTAAAATTGCAGTAATTTAGGGAGGAAAAATCCAAGCTATGCAGTTGATATAAAAGGCTCTGAGCCCTTGATTAAGATTTAGAAATCAATTTAGAATCATTGGTGGCCTTCTGAAGAGGTGCCTAAGCACAAAACCCAATACCAGAACACCATAAGCTGTTTATAGAACCATACTATATTGTATTTTATGTATGTAGAACATACTACGTTTTACCAAAATCTACTAAGTCATCTGGTAGTTACTAAAGAATTACTAATAATTGACATGTTGTACCTATTTTTAAAACCATTCTCACCTTAAAGGGAGGGAGCCCTGTGAATCTTCAGAGAAGATGTGAAACCACTAACTCTGTATTTCACCCCAGAGTTCATGTCTCTGAGACTGATTGATGAAACCAACAGACAGAGCTGTGCAGGGCGTCTGGAAGTTTTTTACAGTGGAGCTTGGGGCAGCGTTGGCAAGAGCGGGATGTCTGCAACCACCGTGGAGGTGGTATGCAGGCAGCTGGGCTGTGCGGACAAAGGAGACATCATCCCCACATCTTTAGACAAGCCAACCTACAGGCACATGTGGGTGGACAATGTCCAGTGCCCAAAAGGACCTGACACGCTATGGCAGTGCCCATCTGCTCCATGGAAACAGAGAGTGGCCAGACCTTCAGAGGAGACCTGGATCATATGTGCCAGTGAGTATCCGCTGGCTGATATGAGAATTCCATCTTGTAATTCCACGATCATCTTCTGATGTCGTTTAGTAGGAATGAATAACATCTGCTACCTATTCTACCTGGTTGGCATAATTGGTTTCATTTAATTTGGCTTATAAGTATTCAGGATCACAGATTAGTTCTCCAAAAAGCATTACACTTCCCATGGTCTTCTTGAAAGTTTTTATTTAATTGCTTTCTCAGAGAACACATGAGGAGCAGAAAATATATAATTCAGTAGTTGACTATTGAATGGTCTACCTTACCATTCTTACCTTACCATTTGGGGGCACCCAGCTGCCCCCAAACTAATGTTCTTATGTCCAGGATGAAATACACCCAGTTTGCTGAAAGAACATAGGCTTTCATAAAGGACAAATTTTGTTAAAAGTATATTTTTAAAAGCAAAGTATTAAAATAGAAATTTTTTAAAAAGATTTTTATTTATTTATTTGACAGAGAGAGTCACAGCGAGAGAGGGAACACAAGCAGGGGAAGTGGGAGAGGGAGAAGCAGGCTTCCCAGTGAGCAGGGAGTCCGAAGTGGGGCTGGATCCCAGGATCCTGGGATCATGACCTGAGCCAAAGGCAGACACTTAAAGACTGAGCCACCAAGGTGCCCCTTAAAATAAAGATTTTAAAAGATTTTTCAGGGGCGCCTGGGTGGCTCAGTGGGTTAAAGCCTCTGCCTTTGGCTCAGATCATGATCCCAGGGTCCTGGGATCGAGCCCCACATCGGGCTCTCTGCTCAGCAGGGAAGTCTGCTTCCTCCTCTCTCTCTGCCTGCTTCTCTGCCTGCTTCTCTGCCTACTTGTGATCTCTGTCTGTCAAATAAATAAATAAATAAAATCTTAAAAAAAAAGATTTTTCAAATCTGTCTTTTCTTCTGTGACCTCTTAGAAGTTTTTATATTCTCAGAAATGATCTAGGTGTCTCTGATTTTTTCAGACAAGATAAGACTTCAAGAAGGAAACTCTAATTGTTCTGGACGTGTGGAGCTCTGGCATGGAGGTTCCTGGGGAACAGTGTGTGATGACTCCTGGGACATTGAAGATGCGCAGGTGGTGTGTCGACAGCTGGGCTGTGGCTCAGCCTTAGAGGCCCTGAAAGAGGCAACGTTCGGTCAGGGGACTGGGCCCATATGGCTCAATGAAGTGGCATGCAAAGGAAATGAGTCTTCCTTGTGGGATTGTCCTGCCAGACCCTGGGGGCACAGTGACTGTGGGCACAAGGAAGATGCTGCTGTGAGGTGCTCAGGTGAGTGCCGGGAGCCTGGAGTAAGCTTGGAATCTCAGGAAGCAGCAAGGGAGTGGGCATTAAGTTGCCTTGTGTCAAGACTGGGCACCTCCACACAGGGATCTGGTGGGGAGAGAGTGATGATGTTTCAATCCAAGGAACCATGAGAATATTTGTTGTTACTCATTGGCTTTCACCACAGAAAAGCATGTGACTTTCATGTCTCTCTGCACAGAAGGAGTAAGGATAAGGGGACCCTAGTTTTAGGTGGGAAGGAATAGGTTACTTGGTTGAGAGGTACCAAAGATTCACACAAAAAATAGAAATATTTGTTCTACACATTACTCCCCAGACTGAGTCTCCTTCTCTTTTCTCCTACAGAAATTGCCATGGCCCAAAGATCACCAAATGCTAGAGGTATATTGTGGGGTTTATGAGCATGGGTCCAATTGCTCATTATTTAGAATCTTTTTTGTTAAGAGACTTTGGGTCAGAAGTCGTTCTGAAGGTGGGAAGCTTACTTCAGCCATCCTGTATCTAAGAGAGGAATGGTACCAGGGACCTCAGTCTCTCAGCTAAGACGTCATCTCTCGTGGTGCTTTCTTGCACTTAGGTCACTCATCTCTTGTTGCGTTTGGGATCCTTGGCGTCATTGTGTTGGCCTTGCTCATTGTTCTCCTCTTGTGGATTCAGAGGCGAAGACAGCAACAACGGCTTACAGGTCTGAGCCGAGCTATAGTCTTTCTAATGTCTCAATGGGATAAGAAGATTCTTGGGATAAAATACATATTATCGGCAATAGATATACCTATTAAAAGCAAGTGTACACATATTAGACTCAAGCACCAAACAGCCAAAAGGATGGAACCTAGAAGAGGTTCATTTTCTCCAAAAGAGGAAACAAGATTTCAGAGGAGAAATGGTTTTGGGGTGGTTGACGATTCCTATACTCTAGCTTTGTTTGTTTAAGTAGGACATTATAGAATTGGTAGTTCTGGATGAATATGCTTATATGGTTTAGGAGGGATCCTTTATTGCCCAAATATTTATTTGCTCTTGCTATATACTTAGTAATCATTTTACTGTTCTGTTAAGCAACGTACTAGGCTCTGAAGGTATAGACATCAATAGTCAAGTGTTTGGGTTTTCAAGTCATGGGATTTCAAGTCTAGCAGAAGAGATACATATGCAAACATTAAGGCACCCTGTAGTATTGCCTGTTCATGTGAATAAGGAACACAAGTGGCACAGAAAAGACAGTATTTAACTAGGGGAGGGGCATGGAGAGAATTGGAGGCTTCTAGGAGGCTTTGAGACATTTTTATAATCAAGTTCAAAGAACTGGGTAAAGTGCATTATAGGGAAAGAGAAAAATATGTACAAATGCAGAAAAGCTTAAGGGACGGCCACCTGCCATTTTGAAGGGAAGTAAAAGTTGAGTTCAAGGAGAGAAGCTACAATAAGACTGCAGAAGGATGGGGAGCAAAGGATGAATCATGTACTTTATGGTAAGAAGATGACTAGTCAAAGAGTATTATGTGGTGGAGGGGGTGAAATAGTCCAGCTGTTTTTTAGAAAGTTCTGTTTGATGACAGGATGTGTGAGGGGCTGTAGGGATAGCATTTTGAAATAGTTGACATGAAAGATGAAAAGGACTTGATAGTGAGCATGGAGAAGAGAGGATGGATAGGTTTCCTAGAGATTTTTTTTTTAAAGCTCCAAGTTAGAGAAGACTGCCACCTCCTTGGGGGAAGAAACTGGGGTGGCATATGATGGGAGTAGGGGTGGTTTGGCCTCACCCTGCTGCATTTGAGTTTGTAACATTATAAGGGAAAATCTTGGCCATAGAAGGGAGGGAAACTAGACAAGGGCATGGATAAAGATTGAGTATGTGTGCACTGCTAGGAAAAAGCCCTGGTAGGGAGGGCAAGTTTTATTATGATCTGTTGATCCCTAACCTAGGACCTCTGTTGTCAGTTTCCTTGAGAGGAGAGAATTCAGTTCACCAAGTTCAATACCGGGAGATGAATTCTTGCCTGAAAGCAGATGATCTGGACGTGCTGACTCCCTCAGGTCTGTGGGTTCTTTGAGTGTCTACAGCCCTGGGGTTCAGACCAGTAGCTACAATTGCAGCTGAGGCATTGTACTTTGCATAGCAGTGAAAAGAAATCTCAAACATGTCATAGGAAGCTTATGATGCATATAAGGAAGAAAGGCAGGAATGAACTACAAGTGACTCTTAGAGAACATAAAGGCTGCAATCATGTGATCTGGCTTAGAGGTCTATGATTATTTCTGGTGGAGGTACAAATTATGTTAATTATTATATTATTATATTAATATTATGACTCAGACTTCATCTTACTGAACAAATTAATCTAAAAGGTTTCACTTTTCACTTCTCTTTCATACTTCCTTCCATTCTCACTTCCTGCTCCTTTCCTTTCTCTAACTTGATATTTATGAAATTTTCCCCTAAAAATCTAAAAGCTTAAAGTTCCTATATCTTTTTCCCATAGAAGCCATCACTATTTCCCATTACATCGTACAACTTTCTTTGTCCTCCAACTTCTGTTTAGTACCAATGGACTAATTCTGCCGTGGGCAGCCTAATTCTGCTGGGTTGGAAGAAATAGCCCAACACTCACTTATTTCATGAAGGCTCAACACCTTCTCTGTATTCCTTACCTTCTGAGAAGGCCTTGCCTCCCTTCTTCAGTCACAGGGACTTGATATTTGCTGCAGCTATGTTGGGAAAATATATTTAAGGCATGGAAAAGACTTCCTGTGCCCCATAAATCACAAGTTTGTCTTCCTAATTGTGGGCAATGGGTTTAAATGTTCAAAGAGGTGTTATGGCACTTGGGGGGAGGTCTGATTTATTTCCCAGTAATTATTTTGTTCCTTTCAGAAAATCCCAATGAGTCAGATGATTTTAATGATGCTGAGCTAATTTCTGTGTCTAAATCTCTTCCTGTTTCTGGATGAAAAAGAAGACCATTCTGAGGTACACTGAAAAGGAAAATGGGAATTAAACCCAAGAAGGTGAGTGAGGAGAAATTATTCAATGTTGTTCAAAACAGGTACATGTTTTTGAAAATTGAGAACTCCTCTGGTATTATAAAAAAAGAATGTATATACACATATTTCCATACATATGTGTATATATTTATGTATGTATATCTATATTCAAAATATATAACAGCTCTTTATAAATGTGACTCTTATCCAACTCTTAGTTGTGTATTATTATTTTTAAAGATTTATTTACTTATTTGAGAGAAAGAGAGAGAGGGGAGAGGCAGAGGCAAGAGGGAGAGGGAAAGAATCCCAAGCAGACTCCTGACTGAGCAGGGCTCCCAACTTGGGGCTTGATCCCATGACCCTGAGATCATGACCTGAGCTGAAATCAAGAGTCAGATGCTCAACCGACTGAGGCACCCAGGCGCCCCAACTCTTAGTTATATATTCTAAGCAATAACAATGGTACGTCTTGGAGCTAAGGAGAAACTGAGTACATTTATAGGATTAAATCTTTTCAAGATATTGTAATGGTCATTTTGTGAAAGAGAAAAAGACTTACGTCAACACTTGTATAATGCATGTCATGGTAAAACTAGTACAAGATGCCATAAGAACATAGAAAGTTTTCCTAAGAAATTGGGGGAGATTCTGAAGATGTGATGTTTAAGACAAACATCAAATGACTGAAAGACCATTTCAGGGCAAGGACATAGCATGTACAAACTATGGAGGCATAGAAAAGAGCCACATCTTTGGGGAACAGTAAGAAGTTTTTCTTTCAAAAATATGTATTGAATTGGGGTACCTGGCTGGGTTGGTCAGCAGAGCAGGCATCTCTTGCTCTCAGGTCTGTAAGTTTGAGCCCCACATGGGGTGTAGAGATTACTTAAAAATGAAAATCATAAAAGATATGTGTTGATCATATTTACAGTGACAAGTGGTGTTCTGAGCACTAAAGACACATAAATGAAAGATACTACTGACAAAGACATGATTGTTTAAAGTAAATCCCAAGAGAGAGGAAATGGTGAGAATCTAAGCTTGTAAAGGCCACATTGAGCTCTGTCATGAATGGCCTTGTGTTGTAGTTTACATTCATGTTTTATTTTAGGGACTGTTAGGGAGGCAGTGGGCTTTGAACAAGTAAGCCGGGGCAAGAGTAGATTTGCATTTTATAATTTGCTTTCATGTGGAAAGTATAACAGAAGAAAATAGTGAGTAGATGAGAAGTTTGTTAAGTTATACATCAAAAAGAAAAGATGGTGAAATGAGGTAGTTGATATATTTTCCATTAAGAAAAAAACAATTTTGGGAGGACTATATATTTACAAATGATATATACCGAGGTATGGGTTTTGTTTTGGGTTTTGTTTTTTTTTGTGGATATAAGAAACATGAATCAAGACACAGGATTAAAGTTGGAGCTCTTAAAAGTATATAAATGCAAAGTGTTAAATTATACATATACACATACACACATAGAAGGTAATAAATGGTATATAGCATGAAAGGGATAAATATACATATACATGCATCTTAATATATATCTTAACAATTATTAAAGGATAACATCTGATGGATCATCACTGGGCAAAACTATAAAAGACAACTCACACGGAATGAATTTCAAGTGACAAATAGACCTTTATAAATGATCAAATTCACCAGTATATCTGGGCAATTCAAATTACCATTAACACTGAGGTGTCACTTTGAGTAAATCAGATGGCCAAACATTTAAAACAGCACCAATATTTATTGCTGGTGGGAATACAGAGAAAATCATAATTTCAAATGTTGTTATTGGAAATGGGAGGTGTGGTAGCCTTTGCAGAAAGTAGTCTGGAAATGTCTAGGAAACATTTTTTTAAATGTTCCACAAATCCTTTCATGCAAAATTCTACCCCTGAGAATTTCATTCATACAGAAAAAGGCATTAGTGTGTAAGAACTTTCATGTAAGGATTCCTGTTTACATCATTGTTAGTAGTGGCAAAAAACTGGAAACAGAATGAGTATCAGTGAGCTGATGGCTAGAAAATTATGGTATGGCCAACTGAAAAAGGAAGAATCGTCCACAAAAATGCAGCATCATTCCATTTATGGGCTCATGTTATCAGATATAATTAAGTGTTTATACCTATAAGACTGTATGTGTGTACATGTATATGGAAACATTAAATATCGAACTTTGCTAGATTAGGACTATAATAGACTTATGATTTATAATCTTGAACATATGAATATTATTCTGATGTAATGAATAAAGATTAAACTACTTTTTCCTTGAAGAGGAGTCATGGCTGAATAGCTGCTTTGGAATCAGGTGGGGGTACTTTTAAAAATGGCATTTTGGGGTGCCGTCTTCATCTTATGAGCCAGAAATAATTCTCATGCATGGTGAAACCTGCAAATCATTGCTTTCAAGTTTTCTGTTCAGGGAAGTAGTAAGCTTTTTAATACACGTGTGTGTGTTTGGTGTGTGGATGTTTGTGTGCTGTAATAAAATACATCATATTACAACATAATTCTACATAAGTGTACATAAGAGGAAAATAACGGTTTTTCTATTTATGGTTTCAGACCTGAACTATGGAATGGAGCAAGAATCCACCTCATTCACTGAGGCTTGCAATACAGTCCTTTGTCTCCTAGTGTCCCAAAGACTGCTGCTGAATTTATAAAAATTAAATTGGTGAATGTGACTAGAAACTGTTTATAAGACTTTCAAGGGGATTAAATAAAAAGGAATATTGCTAATTTGAATTTGTCTTAACTTCCTGCTCTTGATTTTATGAATTTCTGAGTAGGCTTTCTGACTTTTTAAGGGTTTCATAAATATAACATGATGTCTTTTCATTTGGCAGTGTTTCCATTTGCATATAAAATATATTTTCTACTTTAGTTTAAATAATAATTTTCTTCTTATTACCAAATCAAAACAAATTTGTTTTATTTTTCAGTGTTTTTTTAAGAAAGGGAAAGTTAATGATTATTGAAAGGTTAATAATATATTGTTACCTCTACAAGGCATGAATCTCTTTGGTTCTTAATTGCTTTTTGTTATTGTAATTCTCATCACTGACAAAATATGCACAGCAATGCCTGGTAAAGGTACAAAGACTCAATGGCTCACTTCCTTATTCCTTAGGACAGTGTAACTAAAACTGAAATGAATGTATAAATCACATCTTTTTTATATAAATGTAAGTTATCATAATGAAACTTCATTTTATTAAAAATCATGCATCCATATTATATGTATTTTTTATTGTGTAATGTTAGTCACCATACAGTATATCATTAGTTTTTGATGTAACGTTCCATGATTCATTGTTTGTGTATAACACCAGTGCCCCATGCAATCCACGCTCTCCTTAGTACCCATCACCAGGCTAACCCATCCCCCACCCCTAGAAAATAACATTTTTTTAAAAGACTTTATTTATTTATTTGAGAGAGAAGGAGCAGAGAGGGGGCAAAGGGAGACTGAGAAACAGACTCGCCATCTAGTAGGGAATCTGACTTGGGACTAATCCCAGGATCATGACCTGAGAGGAAGGTGGACACTTAACCGACTAAGCTACCCAGGTGCCAGAGAAGATGACATTTAAAGAAAGAGTTACAACAGTTCAACACTAAGCTCAGAGTCTGTTGTTAAATATCCCTGTGTTAGATACAAATTGATTTTTAGCCTTGTCTGGGTTTTCTGGTATTGCCTACACTCTTTTCTGGCATTTAGAGCTTCAAAGCCACTATCTTGTAGAGCCATGAAATTTAGCTCACTTCCCATTTCTTTCTTTCCTCTTGTCAATTTTAGATGTATCCTTGACATAAATTAATCATTTAATTATTTACTCTTTTATTCAACAATATTTAATAAGCACCTACTATTTGTCAGGCATTACACATTAAATACCCAATTATATGCCATGCCCTATTCCCCTAATTACAAGTTAGGTTATATACATATAATTATTTTATATAATTATATTTATATATATATTTATATGTATATTTATATAATTATATTATATATATATAATATCAGGTAATATATATATAATATGTATCAAATTATATGATAGACTTGTAGGAACCCCACCTATGTAATAATTAACATAAACATTTATGTAATGTCTTAAGATAATATGTAATATGAATAGAATCTCTACCTATATTTAGATTTATTTTACCAAAATTATGTTTGAGACATCAACTGTTAAAACACTTTCTTATTAATACACTAGTAGGAGGTAAATGAAAATTATGATGGTATTTTCAGAATTTTCACAATTTTTTTGAGAGAGTATTAATAGTAATGCACCCTCCCCCTTCTGTTGCTCATCATGTCCCTTGGATGGTGAAATTCTAATCCATGTAATAATAGTTAACATGTGGTGCTTACTATGTGCCAAAGACTACTTTAAAAGTTTTATATAAGTTAACAAGTAAATCCTCACAATAATTTGAAAGGGGTTGTAATACCCATTTTAGATTTGGGAAAACTGAAGGACAAAGTTAAATAACTTGCCTTAAAAGCATGTAACTAGGTGGGGAAGAGTCAAGATGGTGGAGAAGTAGCAGGCTGAGATAACATCAGGCAGCGGGAGACCAGCTAGATAGCTTATCAAACCATTGTGAACACCTACAAATCCAACAGAAGATGGAAGAGAAGAAGAGCAACAATTCTAGAAACAGAAAATCAACCACTTTCTAAAAGGTAAGACCAGCGGAGAAGTGAATCCAAAGAGATGGGAAGATAGACCACGTCGGGGGGAGGGGCCAGCTCCTGGCAAGTGGCGGAACAACGGAGCACAAAATCAGGTCTTTTAAAAGTCTGCTCCACAGAGGGACATCGCTCCAGGGGCTAAACCAGGGTGAAGCCCACCCCCCCGGGGTTAGTGTGGCCCCAGGCCCCGTGGGGTCACAGAAGGATTGGGGGTATCTGAGTGTCACAGAGCTTGCAGGTATTAGAGCAGGGAAGCCAGCTACAGAGACAGAGCCAAGGAGTGAGATCTCAACTCGGGGTTACCTTGAACCCTAATCCATGGCACAGGGCACTGCTCTGTGAGTGAGGGCCCCACAAGATCCACGGAGACACCCCCCTGGGGGAGCTCAGGGACCTGTGGGGTTCGGAGACTCCTGACAGAGCTGTGTGCCAGAGACAGGGATGCTTGGTCACAGGCTGGGTGAGCTTGGAGGGCGACCTGAGGCCAGGGAGATAGGAGTGATTGAGTGCATTTCTCTGAGGGTACACTGAGGAGTGGGAACTCGAGCTCTCAGCTCCTCTGGCCAGAGACTGGGAGGCTGCCATTTTCATTCCCGTCCTCTGGAACTCTACGGAAAGCTTTCAGGGAACAAAAGCTCCTGAAACTGAACCCGAGCCAATTACTTAGCCTGACCCCTGGTAAGGGAGGTGCAATTCCGCCTCGGGCAAAGGCACGTGAGAATCACTACAACAGGCCCCTCCCCCAGAAGATCAACAAGAAATCCAGCCAAGACCAAGTTCACTTACCAAGGAGAACAGTGGAATTCCAGAGGAGGGGAAAGCAAAGCATGGAATTCATGGCTTTCTCCTCATGATTCTTTAGTCTTGCAGTTAATTGTTTTAATTTTATTTTTTTCTTCTGCTAAATTTTTTTTAAATTTTACCCTTTCCTATTTTAACATTTTTAAACTAGTTTATCTTAACAATACCTTTCATAAAAAAATAATAATAATGTTTTTTGATAGTCATATTTTATCCTTCATTATATCTAACTTTATTTTTTGTATACATATAGGGGTTTTCTTCTAAAAAACCTGAGGTACAACTTCTTCTAATAGATCAAAATATACCCTAAATCTAGCTCCGGGCCTGTTCTAGTCTCCAGCCTGAGCAAATTCTCTCCACTTTCTTTTTCTTTATTCTCCCAACCAACTTACTTTATCAACTCCTTTTATAGAAATTTAAAAAAAATTTTCATCTTTATAGGCATATTCCATCCCTTCATTGTGTTTATCCTTATGTATGTTTTTCATTCTTTAAAATTTTGGGAGGTAGTTTCTTCTAAGAGACCAAAATAATCCCAAAATTAAGTGGGTGACCATGTTCTAGTCGCCAGTCTAATATATATATGTGTATATATATATATTTCCTTTTTATATTTTTTCTTTATTTATTTTCTTTTTCTAATTTTTTTTTTCTGAAATTCTTTTTATCCCCTTTCTCTCCCCCCATGATTTGGGATTTCTTCTGATTTGACTAAAGCACATTTTCCTGGGGTCTTTGCCGCCCTTTTAGTATTTTATTTGCTCCTTCATATATTCTATCTGGACAAAATGACAAGGTGGAAAAACTCACCACAAAAAAAAAGAACAAGAGGCAGTACCAAAGGCTAGGGACCTAATCAATACTGACATTGGTAATATGTCAGATCTAGAGTTCAGAATGACGATTCTCAAGGTTTCGGACTCGAAAAAGGCATGGAAGATATTAGAGAAACCTCCTCCGAAGAGATAAAAGCCCTTTCTGGAGAAATAAAGGAACTAAAATCCAACCAAGTAGAAATCAAAAAAGGTATTATTGAGGTGCAATAAAAAATGGAAGCTCTTACTGCTAGGATAAATGAGGCAGAAGAAAGAATTAGTGATATAAAAGACCAAATGACAGAGAATAAAGAAGCTGAGCAAAAGAGAGACAAATACTGGACCATGAGGGGAGAATTCGAGAGATGAGTGATACCATAAGACGAAACAACATTAGAATAATTGGGATTCCAGAAGAAGAAGAAAGAGAGAGAGGAGCAGAAGGTATATTGGAGAGAATTATTGTAGAGAATTTCCCTAATATAGCAAAGGGAACAAGCATAAAAATCCAAGAGGTGCAGAGAATCCCCTCAAAATCAATAGGAATAGGTCCACACCCCATCATCTAATAGTAAAATTTACAAGTCTTAGCGACAAAGAGAAAATCCTGAAAGCAGCACGGGACAAGAAGTCTGTAACATACAATGGTAAAAATATTAGATTGGCAGCAGACTTATCCACAGAGACCTGGCAGGCCAGAAAGAACTGGCATGATATATTCAGAGCACTGAATGAGAAAAACATGCAGCCAAGAATACTTTATCCAGCTAGGTTATCATTGAAAGTAGAAGGAGAGATAAAAAGCTTCCAGGACAAACAAAAACTGAAAGAATTTGCAAACACCAAACCAGCTCTACAGGAAATATTGAAAGGGTCCTCTAAGCAAAGAGAGACCCTAAAAGTAGTAGATCAGAAAGGAACAAAGACAATATACAGTAACAGTCACCTTACAAGCAATACAATGGCACTAAATTCATATCTCTCAATAGTTGCCCTGAATGTAAATGGGCTAAATGCCCCAACTAAAAGACACAGGGTATCAGAATGGATTAAAAAACAAAACCCATCAATATGCTGCCTACAAGAAACTCATTTTAGACCCAGAGACAGCTCCAAATTGAAAGTGAGGAGGTGGAAAACAATTTACCATGTTAATGGACATCAGAAGAAAGCTGGGGTGGCAATCCTTATATCAGATCAATTAGATTTTAAGCCAAAGACTATAATAAGAGATGAGGAAGGACACTATATCATACTCAAAGGGTCTGTCCAACAAGAAGATCTAACAATTTTAAATATCTATGCCCCTAACATGGGAGCAGCCAACTATATAAACCAATTAATAACAAAATCAAAGAAACACATTGACAAGAATACAATAATAGTAGGGGACTTTAACACAACTCTCACTGAAATGGGCAGATCATCCAAGCAAAAGATCAACAAGGAAATAAAGGTCTTAAATGACACACTGGACCAGATGGGCATCACAGATATATTCAGAACATTCCATCCCAAAGCAACAGAATACACATTCTTCTTTAGTGCCCATGGAACATTCTCCAGAATAGATCACATCCTGGGTCATAAATCAGGTCTCAACCGGTATCAAAAGATTGGGGTCATTCCCTGCATTTTTTCAGACCACAATGCTCTGAGGCTAGAACTCAATCACAAGAGGAAATTTGGAAAGAGCCCAAATATATGGAGACTCAACAGCATCCGTCTAAAGAATGAATGGGCCAACCAGGAAATTAAAGAAGAATTGAAAAAGACCATGGAAACAAATGATAATGAAAACACAACGGTCCAAAATCTGTGGGACACAGCAAAGGCAGTCCTGAGAGGAAAATATATAGCGATACAAGCCTTTCTCAAGAAACAAGAAAGGTCTCAAATACACAACCTAACCCTACACCTAAAGGAACTCGAGAGAGAACAACAAAGAAAGCCTAAACCCAGCAGGAGAAGAGAAATCATAAAGATCAAAGCAGAAATCAGTGAAATAGAAATCAAGAAATCAATAGAACAAATCAACGAAACTAGGAGCTGGTTCTATGAAAGAATTAATAAGATTGATAAACCCCTGGCCAGACTTATCCAAAAGAAAAGAGAAAGGACCCAAATAAATAAAATCATGAATGAAAGAGGAGAGATCACAACCAACACCAAAGAAATACAATCATAAGAACATATTATGAGCAACTCTATGCCAACAAATTTGACAATCGGGAAGAAATGGATGCTTTCCTAGAGACATATAAACTGCCAAAACTGAACCAGGAAGAAATAGAAAACCTGAACAGACCCATAACCAGTAAGGAGATTGAAACAGTCGTCAAACATCTCCCAACAAACAAGAACCCAGGGCCAGACGGCTTCCCAGGGGAATTCTACCAAACATTTAAAGAAGAATTAATTCCTATTCTCCTGAAACTGTTCCAAAAAATAGAAATGGAAGGAAACTTCCAAACTCATTTTATGAGGCCAGCATCACCTTGATCCCCAAACCAGACAAAGATCCCATCAAAAAAGAGAATTACAGACCAATATCCTTGATGAACACAGATGCGAAAATTCTCACCAAAATACTAGCCAATAGGATCCAACAGTACATTAAAAGGATTATTCACCACGACCAAGTGGGATTTATTCCAGGGCAGCAAGGTTGGTTCAACATCCGCAAATCAATCAATGTGATACAATACATTAACAAAAGAAAGAACAAGAACCATATGATATTCTCAATAGATGCTGAAAAAGCACTTGACAAAGTACAGCATCCCTTCCTAATCAAAACTCTTCAAAGTCTAGGGATAGAGGGCACATACCTCAATATTATCAAAGCCATCTATGAAAAACTTACCGCAAATATCATTCTCAATGGAGAAAAACTGAGAGCTTTTCTGCTAAGGTCAGGAACACGGCAGGATTTCCATTATCACCACTGCTATTCAACATAGTAACTAGAAGTCCTAGCCTCAGCAATCAGACAAAAAAAAAAAAAAGAAATTAAAGGCATCCAAATTGGCAAAGAAGAAGTCAAACTATCACTCTTTGCAGATGATATGATACTATATGTGGGAAACCCAAAAGACTCCACTCCAAAACTTCTAGAACTTGTACAGGAATTCAGTAAAGTGTCAGGATATGAAATCGATGCACAGAAATCAGTTCCATTTCTTTTTTTTAACATTTAAAAAAAAATTTTATTTATTTGACAGACAGAGATCACAAGTAGGCAGAGAGGCAGGTGGAGAGAGAGAGAGGAGGAAGCAGGCTCCCGGCCGAGCAGAGACCCCGATGCAGGGCTCGATTCCAGGACGCCGGGATCATGACCCGAGCCGAAGGTAGAAGCCCCAACCCACTGAGCCACTCAGGCTCCCCCAGTTGCATTTCTTTACACCAACAACAAGACAGAAGAAAGAGAAATTAAGGAGTCAATCCCATTTACAATTGCACCCAAAACCATAAGATACCTAGGAATAAACCTAACCAAAGAGGCAAAGAATCTATACTAAGAAAACTATAAAATACTCATGAAACAAATTGAGCAAGACACAAAGAAATGGAAAAATGTTCCATGCTCATGGATTGGAAGAATAAATATTGTGAAAATGTCTATGCTACCTAAAGCTATCAACACATTTAATGCAATGCCTATCAAAATCCCATCCATTTTTTTCAAAGAAATGAAACAAATAATCCTAAAATTTGTATGGAACCAGAAAAGACCTCGAATAGCCAAAGGAATATTGAAAAAGAAAGCCAAAGTTGGTGGCATCACAATTCCACACTTCAAACTCTATTACAAAGCTTCCATCATCAAGACAGTATGGTACTGGCACAAAAACAGACACATAGATCAGTGGAACAGAATAGAGAGCCCAGAAATAGACCCTCAACTCTATGGTCAACTAATCTTCGACAAAGCAGGAAGGAATGTCCAATGGAAAAAAGACAGCCTCTTCAACAAATGGTGTTGGGAAAGTTGGACAGCCACATGTAGAAAAATGAAATTGGATCATTTCCTTACACCACACATGAAAATAGACTCAAAATGGATGAAGAACCTCAATGTGAGAAAGGAATCCATCAAAATCCTTGAGAAGAACACAGGCATCAACCTCTTCGACCTCAGCCACAGCAACTTCTTCCTAGGAACATCGCCAAAGGTAAGGGAAGCAAGGGAAAAAATGAACTATTGTGATTTCATCAAGATCAAAAGCTTTGCATAGCTAAGGAAACAGTCAACAAAACCAAAAGATAACTGAGAGAATGGGAGAAGATATTTGCAAACAACATATCAGATAAAGGGCTAGTATCCAAAATCTAAAAAGAGCTTAGCAAATCAACACCCAAAGAACAAATAATCCAATCAAGGAATGGGCAGACGACATGAACAGACATTTCTGCGAAGAAGACATCCAGATGGCCAACAGACACATGAAAAAGTGTGCCACATCACTCGGCATCAGGGAACTACAAATCAAAACCACAATGAGATACCACCTCACACCAGTCAGAATGGCTAAAATGAGCAAGTCAGGAAATGACAGATGCTGGTGAGGATGCAGAGAAAGGGGAACCCTCCTACACTGTCAGTGGGAATGCAAGTTGGTGCAACCACTCTGGAAAACAGCCTGGAGTTTCCTCAAAAAGTTGAAAATAGAGCTACCTTATGGCCCAGCAATTGCACTACTGGGTATTTACCCTAAAGATACAAACGGAGTGATCCGAAGGGGCACGTGTACCCGAATGTTTATAGCAGCAATGTCCACAATAGCCAAACTATGGAAAGAACCTAGATGTCCATGAAGAGATGAATGGTTAAAGAAGAATTGGTATATATATACAATGGAATACTATGCAGCCATCAAAAGAAATGAGATCTTGCCATTTGTGATGACATGGATGGAACTAGAGGGTATTATGCTTAGCGAAATGAGCCAGTCGGAGAAAGACAATTATCATATGATCTCCCTGATATGAGGAAGTGGATATGCAATGGGGGGGTAGGGAAAGAATAAATGAAACAAGATGGGACTGGGAGGGAGACAAACCATTAAGAGACTCTTAATCTCTCAGAACAAACTGAGGGTTTCTGGGGGGAGGGGGGTTAGGAGAGGGTGGTGGGGTTATGGACATTGGGGCGGGCGTGCTGTGGTGAGTGCTGTGAAGTGTGTAAACCTGGCGATTCACAGACCTGTACCCCTAGGGCTAAAAATACATTATATGTTTATTTTAAAAATTTAAAAATTATAAAAAAAGAAAAAAGCATGTAACTCGTAAGGGACAGAGCTGAAATTTGAGCCAGATACTCTGGTTCTAGAGGCCATGCTCTTAACCATCATATGATATATACCAACTTTCAAAGTGAAATTCAGTTTATATGGAGTGAAGACATTTCCATCTTTCATTGTCTTATAATACCCACCTAAGTGTCATTTGTGACACTCATACTGTTTGTAGAGAAACTGTTTGCTTTGATGAAAAAGGGCAAGAATAGAGTATAAGCCACCTCAACAGAGAAAAGGACCAAATCTTTATTAGCAAATTGTCCTCTCAACTTTTGCCTATGTCTCTCTGCTTCAAATCTAGCTTTCTCGAGATGCTCAAATGCTCTAATTTTTCATGTCTGTATTACTTGGCCACGGAAACCACCTAGTTATAAAATAATATTCTTTGAATTTTAGGGACACCTGGGTGTCTCAGTCGTTAACCATTTGCCTTTGGCTCAGGTCATAATCCCAGGGTCCTGGGATCAAGCCTGGCATCAGGCTCCCTGCTCAATGGGCAGCCTGCTTCTCCCTTTCTCACTCCTCCTTCTTGTGTTCCCTTTCTCACTGTCTCTCTCTCTGTCAAATAAATAAATAAAATCTTTAAAAATAATAATATTCTTTGAATTTTAAAAGCAGCAAGAGAATAGGAAGCAGTTATATACAAGGAAAACCCCATAAGTCTATTAGCTGATTTTTCAGCACAAACTTTGCAGGCCAGAAGAGAGTGGCATGATATATCCAAAGTGTTGAAAGGAAAAAGATCTACAGCCCGAAGTACTCTATTCAGTAAGGGTATCATTCAGAATAGAAGGAGAGATCAAGAGTTTCCCAAACAAAAGCTAAAGGAATTCATCACCACTAATCTAGCCCTATGAGAAACATTAAAGGGGACTCTTAAAGTGGAAAAGAAAGACCACAAGTATGAGTAAGAAAAGCAGGAAGCACAAAAGTAGTAAAATTAAGTATACCTATAAAAATCAGTCAAGGGATTCTCAAAATAAAATGATGTAAAGTATGACACCTTACACATAAAACATGGTGGGCAGAGCAGTAAAGAATGGGTTCAAACTTAAGTGACCATCAACTTCATATAGACTGCTGTACACATAAGATGTTATATGCAAACTGAGCAGTAACCACAAATCAGAAACCAGTAATAGATATGCAAAAAAAAACAAAAAACAAAGAGAAAGGACTCCAAATCTATCACTGAAGAAAACTAGCAAACCATGAGAGAAGAGAGCACGAGAACAAAGAAACAGATGACTACAAAAACAACCACAAAACAAGTAACAAATGACAATAAGTACATACCTATCAATAATTAGTTTGAACATAAATGGACTAAATGTTCCAATCAAAAGACATAGGGTGATGAAATGGATAAAATAAAAAAAAGACATATCTATATCCTTGCCTACAAGAGACTCATTTCAGACCTAAAGACACAGGCAGATTGGAAGTGAAAGAATGGAAAAGCATTTATCATGCAAGTGGAAGTGAAAAGAAAGCTGGGGTGGCAATACATATATTGGACAAAATAGACTTTAAAACAGACTGTAACAAGAGATAAAAGGGACACTACATAATCATAAAAGGGCAATCCAACAGGAAGGTATAACAATTGTAATATTTATGTACTGGACATGGGAGCACTGAAATACATAAAGCCACTAATAATAAGCATAAAGGAAGTAATTGATAATGATATAATAATAGAAGGAGATTTTAACACCCCACTTACATTAATGGGTAGATCATCCAAACAAAAAATCAACAAGGAAATAATAGCTTTTAATAACACATTGGACCAAATGGATCTAACAGATATCTTCAGGAAAATTCATCCCCAAATCAGCAGAACACATATTCTTTTCAAGTACCTGTGAAACGTTCTCCAGAATAGATCACATACTAGGCCACAAACAAGTCTCAAAAAGGTTGAAGTAATACTATACATCTTTTCTGATCACAATGCCATGAAACTAGAAATCAAACACAAGAAAAAAATCTGGAAAGAATACAAATGCAGGGAGGTTAAAATGCTACATGCTACTAAATAATGAGTGGATAAATCAAGAAATCAGAGAGGAAATTTTAAAAATACATAAAGACAAATAAAAATGAAACACAACAGTTCAAAATCTTTAGAATGCCACAAAAGCTGTTCTAAGAGGAAAATTTGTAACAACATGAGACTACCTCAAAAAATCAAGAAAAATCTCAAATAAAAAAAATCTAACTTTATACCTAAAGGAGCTAACAAAGGAACTAACCAAACCCCAAACCAGTAGAAGACAGAAAATAATAACGATCAGATCAGAAAGAAATGAAATGGAAACTAGGGACGCCTGGGTGGCTCAGTTGGTTAAGCGGCTGCCTTCGGCTTGGGTCATGATCCCAGCATCCTGGGATCGAGTCCCACATTGGGCTCTTTGCTTGGCAGGGAGCCTGCTTCTCCCTCTGCCTCTGCCTGCCTCTCTGTCTGCCTGTGCTCGCACTCTCTCTCTCTAACTAATAAATAAATAAAAAAATCTTAAAAAAAAATTAAAAAAAAAAAAAAGAAACTACCAACCTAACTGGAATATTAAAAAAAAAAAAAAGAAATGGAAACTAAAAAAACAATAGAACAGATCAATGAAGCCTGGTTCTTTGAAAAGATCAACAAAATCAATAAAACTTTGGCCAGATTCATCATTTTAAAAAAAAAGCACAGAGAGAGGACTCAATAAACAAAATCAGAATTGAAAGGGAAGAAATAACAACTGATGTCACAGAAATACAAAAGATTTTAAGAGAATATTACAAAAATTATATGTCAACAAACTGCACAACTTAGAAGAAATGGATCAATTCCTGGAAGCATATAATCTTCCAAAACTAAATGAAGAAGAAGTAAAAAATTTGAACAGACCAATTACCAACAATGAAGTTGAATCAGTAATCAAAAAACTCCCAACAAACAAAAGTCCAAGACCAGGTAGCTTCACCGGCAAATTCTACCAAACATTAAAAGAAGAGTAAATTCCTATCCTTTTAAAATTTTTCCAAAAATAGAAGATAAATGAAAATTTCCAAATTCATTCTTTCAGGCCAGTATTATTCTGGCACTAAAGCCATCTAAAGAAACCACCAAAAAAAAAAAAAAAAAAAAAGAGAACTACAGGCTAATATCTCTGATGAACATAGATGCAAGTATCCTCAACAAAATATTAGCAAACCGAATCCAACAATACATTTAAAAAACCATTTGCCATGATCAAGTGGTATTTATTTTCATGATGAAAGTGTGGTTCAACATTTGCAAATCAATCAACATAATATATCACATCGACAAGAGAAAGGATAAAAATCATGTGATCATCTCAATAGATACAGAAAAATTATGGGACAAAGTAAAACATCCATTGATAATAAAAGCCTTCAAAAAAGTAAGTTTAGAGGGAACATATATCAACATAATAAATAAATAATAAAAGTTGAAATCAGCTGGAGAAAAAGTCACATGAATTACTGGTTACTTATTCTTTGGGTAAATACCCATTAGTGGAATTACTGGATCATATGGTAGTTCTATTTTTAATTTTTTTTGGAATCTCCATATTGTTTTCCACAGGGGCAGCAACAACTTGAATTCCTACCAAGAGTGCAGGAGGGTTCCTTTTTCTCCACATCCTCACCAACACTTGTTTCTTGTATTTTTGATTTTAGCCATTCTGAGAGGTGTGAGGTGATATCTCATTGTGGTTTTGACTTTCATCTCCCAGATGATGAGTGATGTTGAGCATCTGTTCAAGTATCTGTTGGTCATCTATACGTCTTCTTTGGAGAAATGTCTGCTCATGTCTTCTGCCCATTTTTAATTGGATTATCCATTTTATAAATGGATAAATGTATAAATGTATAAATTCTTTAAATATTTTGGACACTAATCCTTATCAGATATGTCATTTTCAAATATATTGTCTCATCCAGTAGGTTTTCTTTTAGTTTTCTTGATTATTTCCTTTATTGTGCAGAAGCTTTTTATGTTGATGTAGTCTCAATAATTTGTTTTTGCTTTTGTTTCCCTTGCCTCAAGAGACATACCTGAAAAATGTTGTTTTAGTTGATGTAAGAGAAATTACTGCCTGTTTTCTTTTCTAGGATTTTTATGGTTTCAGGTCTCACATTAAGTGGTCTTTAATCCAGTTTGAATTTATTTTTGTGTGTGGTGTAAGAAAGTGGTCCAGTTTCATTCTTTTGCACATAGCTTTCCAGTTTTCCTAAGACTGTTTGTTGAAGACACTGTCTTTTCCCCATTGCATATTTTTGCCTCCTTTGTCAGACATTAATTGACTATATAATTGTATATAATTGTGGGCTTATTTCTTGGCTCTCTACTCTGTTTCATTCCTCTACAGGTTTATTTTTGTGTCAGAACCATACTGTTTGAATTACAATAGTTGACTTCAGCTTTCTCACCCTCTCTCTCTCCTTTCTCAATCAAACACAGTATATAAAGTACAGAAGTGTGTGAAAGTGTGTTTGTGTGTGTGTGTGTGTGTTTTCTCATCTTGCTTGGTTTTCTTTAAGCATATTGACCTGTGGTTTGGTGTCTATCATTTTTTTTTAGATTTTATTCATTTATTTAGCAGAGAGGGAGAGACAGCAAGAGAGGGAGACCACAAGCAGGGGGAGTAGAAGAGGGAGAAGCAGGCCTCCCACTGAGCAGGGAGCCTGAAACGGGGCTTGATCCCAGGGCCCTGGGATCATGACCCAAGCCTAAGGCAGACACTTAATGACTGAGCCACCCAATCATTAATCATTAATTCTTGATCATAATTTCTTCTACCCCATTCCATCACCATTATTCCAATTATAAGTATGTTGCACTGTTACATATTGTCCCACAGTTTTTGGATGTCCTGTTTATCTTTATTCAGTCTTTGTTGTAGATTCTTCCCAGAATGTTCCCCAGTTAAGTCTTCAAGTGCCTTATGTAATCCCCTCCCCTTGTGGGTGGGCTGGACTTAATGACTTGCTTTAATGAATAAAATATGGCAAAAATGCTTAGATGTCATTTTGAAGATTAGGTTATAAATAACCATGATTCCATCTTTCTAGTACTCTCTTTCTCATTGCGAGTCCAGACTCTCTCTCTCTATGGAAAGGTCAGTGTGGCAGGGAACTAAATGCAGCCTCTGTCGGAACAAGAAACAGCGTGCCTCAAATACAACATCCCATAACACACTGAATCCTGCTGACAACCTCCTTTGTACCGTGTTAGTCTGCTTGGGCTGTGTAACAAAATGCCATAGATTTGGTGCCTTAAACAAATATAATTTATTTTTTCACATTTCAGGAGAATGAATTCCATGATCAAGGTGTAGGAAAATTTGGTGTATAGTGAGAGCTCTTCCTTCCTTGCAGATCATTACCTTCTCAACAAGTTCTCATACAGTTTTTCCTCTGTGCACCCAGAAGAGAAAGCTCTCTGGTGTCTCCTCCTTTTCATATAGGGACACCAACCTACTGGTTTGGGGCCCCACCCTTATAACCTCATTTAACCCTAATTATCTCCCTAAAGGCCCTCCAAATGCAGTCACGCTGAGGGTTAGAGCTTCAACCTATAAATTTTGGGGGGACACAATTTAGTCCATAACAGTGACTGTGGAAGCAGATCTTTCCTCAGCCAAATCTTTAAGTGAAACCACAGCCCCATTTGACAACTTATAAGAGACCTTAAAGCAGCTACTGGCAAAGGAGAAGGCTGTCACATTTATTGTACTTGTTCGTTGTAAAGGTAAGAAAGAGACTCAAACCTTTAGATCAAGAACTGCTACCAAGCATCTCAGGGAGATAACTTTGGGAGACAGGAAATGGAGGAAACCCAAAACAGTAGCAGGTTTGTTGTGAAGGCAAGTATCAGTACAAATGTATTGTCAAAGAATAGTAATAACCAGGTTTTCATTGTTTCATTTTTAGTTCTCACTTCTGTAAGATCAAAGTTCACTCATTTACCAGCAATAGTTTATTCTGGAGTGTCAGCATGAAAATGTCAAAGAAGAGAAAATGTTTCCAGCCACCCTGTATTTTGAAAATTTCAGGAAGTTGTGGCTGAGAAACAAGGTACCAGACCAAGTTTCAGTACCCTCCCTTGTATCCTCCATTCTCTCGATCATATGACCTTGGGCTGGATCATAAATTATATTTCTCCAATACTTGTTTCATTTCCAGCTTTTCTAGAAAAGAGTTTTTCCTCTGATCGTTTCTGGCTTGGGCATTTACCTCTGCTCCTCTGAGAATAGAAAAAGAGACAATGTCAGAGGCATAGCTATCTTCTACCTAGCAAGCACGAGATTTAGTTAGACTTCCTCTTTTCTTCTTCTTCTTCTTCTTTTTTTTTTTAAAGTAGGCACCATGGCCATCCTGGAGTCCAATGGAGGACTTGAATTCACAGCCCTGAGGCCAAAACCTAGGCTGAGATAGTCAGATGCTTGGGGGAAGGGAGAGGGTGCTGGGTGGCTCATTCGGTCAAGCATCTGCCTCTACTCAGTTCATGATCCCGGAATCCTGGCATCTAACCCTGCAATGGGCTCCTTGCTCAGTGGGGAGTCTGCTTCTCCCTCTGCCCCTCACCATGCTCATGCTCTCTCTCCCTCACTCTCTCTCTCAAATAAATAAATAAAATATTTTTAAAAAGAGTCAGATGCTTAACTGACTAAGCCACCCAGGCACCCCACTGTAGCATTATTTTATTTAACCTCTGTTATGTGGTCTGCCATGTTGACAAAATTGACAAGGAAGGACAAAGCTTTTGAATTTAGCAATGGAAATTTATAAGGGCTAAGTTATTTAAAATCTTTATTTCCTTATGTCTCATTTTAATTTATGTTAGCTTTGCTTTTTTAAAAGATTTATTTATTTTATTTTTAGAGAGAGAGAGACAGCATGAGTGGGAGGGGCAGAGGGAGAAAGAGAGAGAATCTCAAGCAGATTCTGTGTTGAGTGGAGCCTAATGCAAGGCTCAATCCCAGGACTCAGAGATCATAACCCGAGCTGAAACCAAGAGTCATATGCTTAACCAACTGTGCCACCCAGGCACCCCCAGCTTCGTTTTTTTTAATCAGCCTACTCTGTATAGAAATATGGTATGAAAAACCCTAACAAGTACACTGATGGTCTTGTTGGTTTTTCCTTGGACCTGTCACTATAATCAGGGAGACATGAGCTTATAAGATGTGAGCTCTAACTATTAACATATTGGACATGAGGGAGAAAAAGAAATTTTCCCCAAGAAGCAGGGTAGGATGTATAAGCACATTAGAACATAGAATAATCACTATGAGCTTAGACACTACTTCTACTGGTTTCCACCAAACGTTTTAAATTATTTAAATCAACGTTTTCCAAACTCATTTGATAACTAAACTTTATTTTCTTTCACATGATCATTAACGTTAAAAATCCAATTTTCCAAGGACTCCATTTTAAACACCTTCATAGATTATATAATATTTTCTTTTTTTTTAAGATTTTATTTATTTATTTGAGAAAGAGAGTGTGAGAGGGGGGAGAAACAGACTCCCTGCTGAGCAGGGAGCTGATGCGGACTTGATCCTGGGACTAGTTAGTTGCTTAACTAACTGAGCCACCCAGGGGTCCCGATTATAAAATATTTTCAAATGTGTTTATCCATGCTCATGCTGACATCAGCAAAATTTCATAGAAAATCTGGCTGCGGACCCCTGGGTGGCTCAGTTGGTTAAGTGTCTGCCTTCGGCTCAGGTCATGATGCCAGGGTCCTAGGATTGAGCTCTGAATCAGGCTCCTTGCTCAGTGGGGAGCCTGCTTCTCCCTGTCCCTCTGTACACCCCTCCAAGTTGTGCTCATACACCACTCTTTCAAATAAACAAAATCTTAAAAAAGAAAGGAAGGAAGGGGAAAGAGGAAAGAAAGGAAGAAAGAAGAAAGAATCTTGTAATTTCTATCTGAGCCTTTTACCATAGGCAGTTGCAATATGTATGCTAAAGTAAACAAACCTGGGGACATAGTTTCCCTTTTAAGTAAAATCCACATAAATCTCTTCATGCAAAATATGATTCTTTTTGAAAATTTAGGATGGCTGTTTATAGTTCCCCTTATTCTGTGAGAGCTTCCAGGCAGAATCTTTTAACTTCCTTTGCTGTCCCATATCCTAATGTGACAAGGAAGTAACAAGGGAAACACAACCTCAGCTTTTATAATGACTTCTTCTTTCAAGTACCAGTAACTTAATCTTACAATCTTTTTATTTCCAAAGAAAAGATCTGTTTTTACATCATTAGTACACCTCTGAGTCATGTATAAGAGGATCCAGGAATTTTTCTTTATATATATATATATTTTTTAATTTTTTAAATATTTTGTGTATTTATTTGGGAGATAGAACAAGGGTAGGGGTGGGGGTGCAGGGGATGGGAGAAGCATACTCTACACTGAGCACAGAGCCTGATGCTGGGCCTGATCCCATGACCCTGAGGTCATGACCTGAGCCCAAATCAAGTGTTGGAGTTAAGCCAACCAGGTGCCCCAGGAATTATTACTTAAGACTCAGGAACAGATAACCTCGTAATGATGCAACCTCAAAACTCTTGGCATATTGGTAAGGGATTGCTTTTATTTGCTCTGCCATTTGGAAGAGAGTGGGGACGGTACGAGTGCGTACATCAACAGACAGCTATAAATATTATGCAGTAAGGATAAAAACAGAGAGGAGATGAGAAATACAGAAAATATTGGAAGTTTTGTGGTGCTTAGTGCAACAGCAATATTGGAGGCAGAATTTGAATCCAAGAAAAGAGAAAATCACTAAGAAAGTCAAGAAAAATGAATGATAGAAGCCATAGATGAGAAGTCATACAAGGGTATGAAGTTGTAAAAAGGAAAATCAGGTTTGAATGAGAAATGCATGTTTATTGTTACCAAATGCTAAGTGCTATGGTAAATGCTTTACATCATTTCAATTTAATTCTCATAAGTAACCTGAGATGTTGGTACTATCATTCCCATTGTTAAATAGAAAACAGATGTTTATAAAGGCTATCTAGTTGATGTAAGGTCATATAGTAAATTCCAAAACGTAATTTAAACCCAGGACCAACTAAGTCTGAACTCTTGATCTTTCTGCTATAAATTTTAGTAAGGAAAAATAAAAAGACATTCTAAGGAGGAAAACAAAGAGCAAGTCTTTAATGGACTCTGAAGACTAAGAATGGACCAAGGAAAATATGGCTAGGAAGTAGTTCAGAGCACATAAGAAATTAAGGATAATCTTTAAACTTACATGACATCAACATTCAGTGGAAAGAAGGAATGGCAAAGGATCAGGGGCTGGAGGGAGTTTTCTGTTGTATCTGAGACTTGAGCCCTAAACTGTGTGAGGCTTTTGAAAATGCAATGCTATTTCTACTGGTGCTGTGTCCACACCACACCTCAGTGTGCTGTTGCTACAAGTCAAATTGTAAATATTACATTTAATTTTGTGACTATTTTGCTTATGCTTGAATACCAGAATCAGCAGAATGTCTGACTTTTTAAAAAAGACATCTTGGGGTGCCTGGGTGGCTCAGTCAGTTGGGCATCTGCCTTCAGCTCGGGTCGTGATCCCAGGGTCCTGGGATCTGGCCCCGCATTAGGCTTCCTGCTTGGCAGGAAGCCTGCTTCTCCCTCTCCCATTCCCCCTGCTTGTGTTCCCTCTCTTGCTGTGTCTCTCTCTGTCAAATGAATAAATAAAATCTTTAAAAAAAATTACTACACCTCCTCCAGATAAAATAAAAATAAATAAAAAATAAAAAAGACATCTTTTTGTGGGGCATCTGCCTTCATCTCCCAGGGTCTTGGGATCAAGCCCTACATCATGCTCTCTACTTGGCGGGAAGCCTACTTATCTCTCTCCGACTGCTTCTGCTTGTGTTCCCTCTCTCGCTTTGTCCCCCCTGTCAATAAAATCTTTAAAAAAAAAAAAAGACATCTTTTTGGGACAGACTGACTATAGCTCAAGAGCCACAGCCAGCTCCCATCTAGCAACGTTGGACCTGATAAATTACGGTTCTTCATAATTCATGTGTATTACTTAAAAGATTATTTTATTTAAACTTTTACATGCTGTATGACATGCATTTAATTAGAAAATAAACAAGGAAGCTGAAAATGTTGAATTTGGTAGGATGGCATTAGGTCTAGGGAGGTTCATGAGTTCTGATTACAATACTTTACAAATTGTCCCTTCTGTCCAGTCTTCATTACCATGCTATTTGTTCACCTCTCCTCGGTTCTTGCATGTTGGTATCAGCTTACTAAGTAGCCTCCTTCTCCAATGCTGTGCATTACCCTTATAAATTTACACCTACTCCTATAAATTTCTATGATTAATCCTACCATCTGGATTTATTTTATTTTTTTAAGATTTTATTTATTTATTTATTTATGAGAGGGCAACAGTGAGTGAGAGGAGGCAGTGAGCAGCCAAGTGAGAGGGAGAAGCAGACTCCCTGTTGGGGAGGGAACCCAACACCAAGCTCTATCCCAAGACACTGGGATCATGGTCTGAGCCAAAGGCAGACGCTTAACTGACTGAGCCACCCGGTGCTCCTCCCATTTGCATTTAAAATAATCTTTCTAAAATGCTAATTTTATAGAGCATACACTGATTAAATTATTTGAAGTCTCCAAATGATGTACAGAATAAGGTCTTGATCCATTTAGTTGTATGTTGTTTCTGCCTATTTTAACTTATTCTTTTCCCATACACTGATGTAAGCTTTACTAGCTGCAGAAGTGAGAGCAAACTGGAAAGGGAGAGAGAAGTGAGGAAGGTGACAGATTCTGTAGATGAAATAGTGAGATGCTCCTTTGAGATACAATTGACATATCCTGTAAGTTCAAGGTATACAAATGCTGATTTGATACAATTTTTATGGCAAAATGATTATCACCATAACATTACCTAACACCTCCTTCATGTCACACAGTTACCATTTCTTTTTTGGGGTGAGAACATTTAAGATGTACTCTCTTCCCAATTTCAAATACATAGTATAGTATTATCTAGTTAGACCTGAATTTATTCATCTAGAAAAAAACCTAAGGGAAAGAAAAGGAAGGGAGAGAGAGAGAGAGAAAGAAGCAGAAAGGGAGACTGGGACAAAGGAGGGAAAGAGGGAGGGAAGGAAAGATGGAAGGAAAAGAAAGGAAGGAGGGAGGGAAAGGAAGGAAGGAAGAATGGAAGAAAGAAACAGCAGCTATTAAATTTAAAAAGAAATAGTGAGATGCAAGTGAAGTGGCTAGCTTTGGTAAATAATCATGATGTCCACCAGCAGTTATCATTAACAGTGAACTACTAAGTTTGGGTTGCTTGTACATTCGAGTACATGACCCTGAGATCACAACCTGAGCTGAAACCAAGAGTCTGACATTTGACTGACTCTGCCACCCGGATGCCCCCCAAATTAGATATTTTAACTTCTGAAGTAACGTATGAAATAAGATATTGATTTAATTTCATTTTTTTCAAGTAAGTAATCAATTTTCTTCCACCTAATTTATTGTACAGAATCTTTTTCATGTTAATTTGAAATGCTATCTATATTATATATTGTAGTTTCATATAGCGTGAGACTATGAGGCAGTCCATTTTCTTTCAGTTAGCCAGTTGTCTATCCCTACACCAATACTCCATCATTTTAATGCTTGCTTTTTAATAAGTTTTCATATATACTAGGCTAGGTATGTCAAATTAATTCTTTTTATTTAGAATTGTCTTGCCAATACTTATTCTTTCACTTTTCCACAAAAGTGTTGAAATCTGCATGACAAATTCCAAAAATCACATGTTGGTATTTTCATTGAAAATGAATTTATAGGCTAGTTGGGGAAGAATTACAATTTTTACAATATGGATATTTTTTGTCACTGAATATGTCATGTATGGCCCATTTAAGTGTTTTTGTCTCTGAATAATATGTAATTCTTTGGATATGGATCTTCCTTACTTCTGTTAGATTAATTCTTTGGTATCAATAATTGTGTTGCTATTATAAATGGTATCTATTTTCAGTTATAGTCACTGGCTGATATGTCAGAGAAATGCAATTGTTGTTATTTTGGCATATCGATTCTAGCCAACCACACATACAGACTTTCTTATCATATTTAAAAATGTATTGGACAGGGGGCGCCTGGGTGGCTCAGTGGGTTAAGCCTTCAGCTCAGGTCATGATCTCAGGGTCCTAGAATCGAGCCCCACATCAGGTTCTCTGCTCAGCAGGGAGCCTGCTTCCCCCCACCCCCGCCTTTCTGCCTACTTGTGATTTCTGTCTGTCAAATAAATAAATAAAATCTTTTAAAAAATGTATTGGACATATATTTATAAGTAAAAAATTGTAACTGAAATAAAGATAATTCAGTTTTTTCTCTATAATTTTTAGGCTTTTAATTTATTTTTCTTGGTTTATTTCTCTGGCCAGAATTTCAATTATACTGTTATATAGAAACAATGAAAACAAACTTTTTTTTTCCTGTTTGTGATTTTTTTTAAGATTTTATTTATTATTTGACAGAGAGAGAGAGAGCACAAGCAGGAGAGTGACAGGCACAGGGAAAGGGAGAAGGATCCCTGCTGAGCAGGAAACCCTGATGTGGGGCTTGATCCCAAGACCCTGAGATCATGACCTGAGCCAAAGGCAGACACATAATGGACTGAACCACCCAGGCACTCCTCCTGGTTGATTTAAAGGGAATGCTCCCAACATTGCCTTTTTAGGATTATTATTGCTATGTGCTTTTGTCAAATATCACTTAGAAGGAGGGAGTTTATTTCTATTCCTAGTTTATGAAAACTTTTTATCAAATTATTTTACTATATCATTGAAATGATTATATGGAATTTTTAAAAAATATTTATTTATTTGGCAGAGAGAGACACAGCGAGAAAGGGAACACAAGCAGGGGGAGTGGGAGAGGGAGAAGCAGACTCCTTGCTGTGCAGGGAGCCTGATGTGGGGCTTGTTCCCAAGACCCTGGTACATGACCTGAATGGAAGGCAGCCAGTTAATGACTGAGCCACCCAGGCACCCTGAATATATGGATTTTTTTGGCCCTGAATCTATTATATGGTTCATGATAATTATAGATTTTTCTATTTCAAACCAAACTTAACTGTGGGTAAACCTCAGGTTTATTGACTTTTTAAATATTTTTTGCTGAATTTAGTATGCTAAATTTTAATTTAGTTTTTAATTTTTGTTTTGAAAGAATAAAAACACAAGTAAGGGAGAGACAACTCAAAACAGAAGGGTTTTTTTGGTAGAGTCTATAGGGATTTCTACATAAAAGATCACGTCATCTGGACACAGAGATTATTTTAATGCTGCTTTTCCAAGTCAAATATCTTTTATTTATCTTGCTGTACTTTCAGTGCTGTGTTGACCAGAAGTGGGGAGAATGAATACCTTGCCTTCTTCTGGATCTTAGAGGCAAAGCTTCCCCTTCTCCCCCTCATCCCAACAGATTATGATGTTAGCTGTGGATTTTTCATGAACAGCCTTTATGGTACTGATGAAATTTTCATTTTACCTATCATGTTGCAAGTTCTCACCATGAATCATGTGGTTTGGAGTGGTGGGGTTCAGAGTCAATGGCCAAGAAAAAATTCTTGAGACATCTTTGGTGCAAAAAAAGTGGTTTTAGTAAAGCACAGGGACAGGACCCAAGGGCAGAAAGAGCTGCCCTGGGGTTGTGAGGAGTGAGGAATTATATAAAATTTTCTATTGTGTGGAGAGGAGGGTGATGTGTTAGGGCTTTAGGAAATTGAGTCTCTAGGTTTCAGGAGATTTCTTTTGTCTTGTAAATCATTAAGACAGTTGCAAACTGATGGAGGCTCCTGTCCTGCATGACTATGGTCTCTATCAGTTAACTATTTGTTCTTGCTTTCCTTTGTTCTCAGCCACCAGGAGTGGCTGAGGAATGTCACATATATCCCACCTTGGGGGGATGGGGGTGCTGTGCCCTCAGCTTGCTTTCTCCTTCCTCATCACATACTATCACCGAACTGTACATTTAAAGTCAAGCAGAGAGAGTCAGTTATCATATGGTTTCACTTACTTGTGGAACATAAGAAATAACATGGAGGACACAGGGAGATGGAGAGAAGTGAGTTGGGGGAAATTGGAGGGGGAGACGAACCATGAGAGACTGTGGACTCTGAGAAACAAACTAAGGGTTTTGGAGGGATGGGGGGTTGGGTGAGCCTGGTGGTGGGTATTAAGGAGGGAACGTATTTCATGGAGCACTGGGTGTGGTGCATAAACAATGAATTCTGGAACACTGAAAAGAAATTTAAAAAATATTAAATTAAAAAATAAAATAAAAATGGTAAAGATGTCAAAAGAAAGAGAAAGAAAGAAAAAGAGAAAAAAGGGAGGGAGGGAGGAAGGAAGGGAGGGAGGGAAAAAGAAACTCTTTAGGTCTCTATAAATAATAGATTGGGAAGGATTGTCAAAACCAAAGACAGACTATAATAGTTGTGGTGGTAAATTTTTTTGTTTGTTTGTTTTGTGTTTCTTTTCTTCCTACTTCTAACCCATCTTTCTGGCCAGATGAACAGGAAGGAAAATCAGGGAGCATGGGAGGCTCCTTTGGTTATTTTAATTTTTTGCTCTCCTGGCTCTGCCTCTAGGCCAGCTTCAAAGGCATATCTATGACAGTGTTAATTTCTAGTGTTTCCTTTTTACTTTTTCTTAGAATTCCATTCTACTTACATTATCCATATGCTCTTGTAGGTTGTCCACTTTTTCCATTTGAGCCATTAACATATTAATCATAATTGTTTTATTTTTTTTTAATTCATGTTATACGCAAACAATGAATCATGGAACACTACATCAAAAACTAATGATGTACTGTACGGTGACTTATGCAACACAGTAAAAAATAATAATAGGGAAAAAAGATTTATTTATTTTTAGAGAGACCGAGAGCCTGCGTGAGTGGGGGGAGGGGCAGAGGGAGAGAATCCTCAAGCAGACTCCTCATGACCTCAGGGCGCGACCATAGGACCCTGAGATCATTGACTCCAGCAAAAGTCAAGAGTTGGATGCTTACCCCAAGTCACCCAAGTGTCCCAATCATAGTTATTTTAAATTCCTTGTCTGATCATTCTAATCCCTCTGCCATAATTTGAGTCTCATTCTGATGCTTGCTCTGTCTTTTCAAACTGTATTTTTATCTTTCACTGTGCCTTGTGATCTTTTCTTGAAAGCCAGACATGATGTGCTAGGTAAAAGGAATTGAGGTAAATAAGACTTTGGTTAAGTTTTATGTTTAGCTGGCTAAGGATGGAACTGTGTTTAGTGTTAACTATGGCCTATAGGTGTCAGAGGCTAAAATTTCCGCTGGTGGTGTTTTCTTCCATGTCTTTGGGGTTCCTTCCTGACTTCATCAATAGTGTCTCAGATGTGCAGTTCTCTCTTTTGTAATCCCCTGTTACTATCCGGCAGCCCAGTGTTGCAGTGGTAATGAGGGAAAGCCTTCTGCAGGTCTGTTTTCTGATCTCTACTGCCTAGTGCTCCTGGGCCCCCAGTCTGGGACCTTCAGGTGTGCCGCTCAGGTATCCTTTCCCACCTTAGGTGAGACAGGAAGGCCGGAAGGGGCTGAAGTTGAATATTCCTCTGCCCACAGGTATTTTAGGCTCTGGGAAAATTCCAGTCTGTCAGGTTCTGATTAAATAGTTTCCTTTAAGGGCAGATCTTGTTAAAAAAAAATTTTTTTTTAGTTAAAAAAGAACAATACAAAATTAAAACCTGAATGTTCCAGTATGTTTCCAAATGGTTACTTTATTTTTTTTTTCCCCTGCTGGAATCACAAGGGGATTTTCCTCTCATCTTCACTGTGAGAAGCTGGTATGGCTCTTAAAGGTAAAGGTCGGAGAAGTGTGGGACCCCTGAGTTCATCCACACTGAGCCTCCAGCCATTTGTCAAGAGCAGTGTAGGCAGTCCTCCACCATGACTGGTTCCCACAGAGCTTTCTGCTCCTGGGTTTCTGTTCCAGTGACTTGTACTCTGTCTCTACCTGCCAGTCTCTAATTTGGTGGGGAGCGCCACAGTTTGCCCTGCAACCTCAATGCTCTGGCAAATCCAGGAAATGGTGGTGGTTTTCAGTTTGTTCAGCTTTTTTCTTGTTGTATGGCTAGGAATGATGAACTCCAAGCTTCTTACATAGCAGATGGGGAGGAAGAAGTTCAGACAGTCACTCTTAATAGATCCAGTTCTAGTCAATGTTATTAATTTTCAGTTACCTAAATTTCTCCATCCATGGACAGTTCTCCATCGTTCTTGATTCTGCTCTGAATGGGACTGTGATATTTATATACATGTAGATTACAGTCCTAGGTCTTCAAGACATTGGGAGCAAATCTGATTTAACTTCACTTTTATGGATGATACTGGCCTAACAATATACCCTTTTAAATTTGACAATTCAGTGTTTTACTTGGAAACAGTATCTGAGCACTTCGGTTAAGTGATAAGCATTCCTAGCTCCATTGTATTTTCCCAGCTGCTCAAAGACTGCACCTCACAGCTCCTCCCTCTGTAGCGAGATATTTTCCTACTAGGTAATATGGATGATTTTGCCTTTCTTTTAGATGATACTCATACCCAGGATTGTGAAGATGCCGGACACATAGCTCTGCTTGCTGGAAGTTCCTGCTCTCCGTTGGAAGCTGCCAGATGACTTGGGGCTTCCAAAGCCCACTAGGTAATTTGAGAAGCATTACTCAATCACTGAAACTCAACACACAGATCTCCTACTGTCACAGAATTCAGCATATGTTTTTTTTCCTTATCTTTCATTACCATGTATATTATGGGACTGGCTTCCTCAGTCTGTTAAATATTCAGTTTCCTTCTGGAAAAGAGTATGGGTGATGAGGGAGTTATTCTTTTTTTTTTTTTTAAGATTTTATTTATTTATTTGACAGAGATAGACACAGCGAGAGAGGGAACACAAGCAGGGGGAGTGGGAAAGGGAGAAGCAGGCTTCCCATGTAGCAGGGAGCCCAACTGCGGGGCTGGATCCCAGGACCCTGGGATCATGACCTTAGCCAAAGGCAGACGCTTAATGACTGAGCCACCCAGGCTAAGTTGTTCTTATAGAAAGCGTACAGAATTTATCAGGACTGAGCATTGGCTGAAGTTGTGGAGAGTGCATCACTAAGGTAGAGGATAATTAGATCTCAGCTTTGAACACTGCTCTTTAATAACTTCCATTCCTAGGATTTGTTTATTTTTATTACACAGAGTAGGATATTCACACTTCATTCTCTTAAGTATGACCCAGATTCAGTGCATTGAAATTACCCTTTATTTTTTTAATCTCCATTGCCTAACACAAGGTACAAGCTCAATATTTGTTGAATGTATGTGGCTTTGTCTGGTAGGAAAACATTAGCATAATAAACAAGCTCTAATGATTTAGAAAAACAAGCACTCATTATATGATGATGTCATGTATTATATTTATAATCATATATATTTTAAAATAAATATATACACATATATACTCAAAGGGCAATTCTAAAACACCTACCAGTACTGAGATGAGAAAAAAAAGTTTAAGTCAACCTGGAGTTCTGGCATGAGAAGAGAGCAGTGTTTTCTCTCAAGTTCCAAGATCATCACTTATTAGAATTCAGCTTGCTAATGATTTTTGTTTAAGTGTCAAGGAATCAGAAAGTTTAACAAGATCTGATCACTCATGGCCTGTACCCAGGGTAGAGTGGAGGGTCCAGGCATGATGGAGAAAGGACTTGAACTTGTGGAAGGCATACACAAGAAAGCACAATGCTTTATAAATAGCATGGAGAAGACTTTCTAATTCCCAACATGGGTAAACTAGCAATACTGAAAATACCATTCCTATGTCATCCAGAGTCAATTCTGGAAGATTTTATGAGAGTAAATAAATACCTGGGGGCAAATATATATCATACCTCCTGATTTTTTTTATAGAATATTCAGGCATCGTCATCAAAAAATTACTCCAGATTTGACCCAAGCATTCACGTGAATGAGCTTGAGTTTCTCTTTTTTTTCCTCCCCAAAATATATTAAATTACCAAACTAAGAGAAAAATGTTAGAAAAAAAAGATCAGAGCAAGGGGCATGTGGGTGGCTCAGTTGGTTAGGCATTTGACTCTTGGTTTTGGCTCAGGTCGTGATCCCGGAGTCTTGGGATTGAGCCCTGCATCAGGCTCCACACTGAGTCTGGGATCCTGGGATCTGCTCAGGTTTCTCTCTCCCTCTTCCTTTGCAGCCCCCCCCCCACCCCTTCTAAAATAAATAAATAAATCTTTGAAAAAAGAAAAAAAATTAGCGGGGAAGTACATGAAGACCATTTAGATAGTAACTAGCCCAGACAGGATATAGTAGTTACCACTGTAAGTAATCCCAAGACTTGACAGTATGTATGATAGCAGCGTCCTTCCTACTTATACACCATTCCTTAGTTATTGATGATGATATTAATTTCTCTATCTGGAAAAGGTCAGTGAAAAGCGTAAACTAAAATGTATTCTTTCTTTCTTTTTTAAAGATTTTATTCGTTTATTTGTCAGACAGAGATCACAAGTAGGCAGAGAGGCAGGCAGAGAGAGTGGGGAAGCAGGCTCCCTGCTGAGCAGAGAACCTGATGGGGTGCTCAGTCCCAGGCCCCTTGGATTATGACCTGAGCCAAAGGCAGAGGCTTAACCCACTGAGCCACCCAGGTGCCCCTAAAAATGTATTCTTTAAATGTGTGCCTTATGTTTCCATCTATATGATGTGAAGGACAAAGGAGTAAGTCTAGATTATTCTAAACCAATTTTAATAACCAGTAATTTGAATTAGCACAATTATCCTTTGCAAATAGATACTACAAGTATAACTTTTAACACACTTAAAATTGTTTCTATGTTAGAAAACATTTTCCCTCAACAATTGTTTAGTTTAGCATTGTGCTTAGTCTATCAATGTGCTAAGGCTGCCATTAAAATATACCACAGACCCAGTGGTTTAAACAATAGGAATGTATTTTCTCACCATTTTGTAGGCTGGAAGTCCAAGATAAAGGCATCAGCACGTTTAGGTCATTTTGAAGCCTCTCGTTGGCTTGTAGATAACCAAGAGCTCTCTGTGTCCTTACATGTTCACCCCTTGAACTGTGTGTGTTTATGCCCTAATCTTTCCTTCTTGTAAAGATATAGGTCATACTGGATTAGGACTCACCCAAATGACCTCATTTTCCCCAATTACCTCTTTAAAATCCCTACCTCCAAATACAGGCATATTCTGAGGTACTGGGGGTTAAGACTTCAACATATGAGTTTTGGGGGACACCATTCAGCCTATAACACTTGGCACATTAGTTACTATATGAAGCAAAGGAACATCTTTGCCCTGTCTAAACCTCAGTAATCATAAATTCAGTTATTAGAGCCCAAACTAAATACTTTTTGAAGATTAATTTCCAGAAGAATTTCACAAACAAAACCATATACAGTTTTACCTTCCTCTTTGACTCTGATGTTATTTAACTGTTTCTTTGTCAAATAAGTTATTTTCACATTCTGAGACTCCAGATTCTAGGTTAAATTTTGAGGCAAGAAGAAAATTGTTTAAAGTCTGAGCATAGAAGGTAACTTTAGGATATAACACTAGCTAAATGTGTCCGGTGATCAATTCTTTGTGAGGTGTGTGTAGGTGTGTGTTTGTGTATTTATCTTCATATATGAAGCAGCTTTATTTAGAATAGGAACTTACTGGGGCTCCTGAGTGCCTCAGTCAGTTAAGCATCTGACTTCAGCTTAGGTCATGATCTCAGGGATCAAGTACCTCATGGTCCCTGTGCTCACCGGGAAGTCTGCTTCCCCCTCTCTCTGCCTCTCCCCCAGCTCTTGCTCTCTCTCTTATAAATAAATAAACAAAATCTTTTAGAATAGGAACTTACTCTTTCTTCTTTTATAATTTCACATCAACCTCCAAGTGTCTTTGAAAGAGATTATAACTTTTGTGGAAGAAGAAGTCAACTTACCCTATAGAAACCTGGTCCAAACAATATTTACAGAGGAGGAAAAAAAAAAAAGAACAGCTAAATTGGTAAAGACTGGTGATAATAAAAGCTAAATTACATGTATCACTGTTATGAACTAAATATTTGTTACACTTCCCCCAACCCCACCATATTAATATATGGAAATCTTAACTCCCAATGTGGTAGGATTAGGAAGTAAGGCCTTTGGCAAGAAATTAGTGCTCTTCTTTAAAAAATTTTATTTATTTGACAGAGAGAGCGAGAGCGAGCGAGAGGGGGAATGGGAGAGGGAGAGGCATGCTTTCCGCCTAGCAGGGAGCCAGATGCAGGGCTGGATCCCAAGATCCTGGGATCATGACCTGAGCAAAAGGCAGATGCTTAATGACTGAGCCACCTAGGTGACCCTAGGTGACTCTTATAAAAGAGACCACAGAGAGCTCTCTCACTCTTCACCATGTGAGGATGCAGTGAGAGATTAGCAGTCAACAACCTGAAATAAGGCCTTCACCAAAACCTGACCACACTGCCACCCCGATCTCAGACTTGCAGCCTCCAGAACTTGAGAAATAAATTTCTCTTTTTATAAGCCACCCCAGTCTATGGTATTCTGAGATAGTAGCCTGAACTAAGACTTCTACTACAATAAACTGAACAATGAAAAACATTATTTGAGGCCAACTAATGACTGTTCTTATGGTTCAAGTGTGTTTCATTCCATAGAGACTTTCTACAGAAAGCACCATTTTCAAAACTGAGTGTCAGAATCATCATTTTTATTTTTATCCCTATTAGGTTTATTTATTATGATGGCTTTGGTCAATTGCTCTTGCTTCTCATTTAGCTTCTTTGGATTTTGAGCATATTGTTCTTCCCATAGGAACTGTAGTAAATTACAATCTCAAGAGTAAAATAATTTTGGAAAAAGCAATAGGCTTCATGGAACTCTAACAAAAGATGTAATAGAGAAAAGAAAGACTAGGATATGATAAGGGAAATTTTTATTTTTTCTCTTTTTAAGTTTATTTATTTTTAGGAATCTATATATGCCTAATGTGGGGTTTGAACTCACAATCCTGAGCTCACGACCTGGAGATCAAGAGTCCTTTGCTCATCCGACTGAGAGCCAGGTGCACTGATAAGGGAAATTTTAAATCTTTAAGCCCCCAGGGGGAGCCTGGGTGGCTCAGTCGTTAAGCGTCTGCCTTCACCTCCGGTCATGATCCCAGCGTCCTGGGATGGAGCTCCACATCGGGCTGCTTGCTCAGCAGGAAGCCTGCTTCTCCCTCTCTCACTCCCCCTGCTTGTGTTCCCTCTCTCGCTGTGCCTCTCTCTCTGATGAATAAATAAATAAAATATTTTTTAAAAATCTCTAAGCCCCCAAACAACTTTTGGGGATATTATTAATCAGGACACTTTGGTCCATGAATCTTATCAGAAAGAATAATTAACCCAGTTGTAAGAGAATCTTGTTTTGAAAGCTTCTTATCAAGAGAGAGCAAGATCCTAGTCCCGTAGGCTTGATATAAATCCCCGGACTTAACCATGCATTATGTTTGCAGCAAATATTATGCAGAAATGTAATAGAGAGCTTAAATATTAAAATTTGACCCTGACCTATTAAGATACATTTAGTTAATATTTTGTTCTTCAGTAAAATGTTTCCCATATAAAATTGCTGAGATATCCTTATTTCTATTTATGGAAACTTCAGTTCTTTTATTAGAAAATGAAGGGGGCGCCTGGGTGGCTCAGTCGGTTAAGCGGCTGTCTTCGGCTCAGGTCATGATCCCAGGGTCCTGGGATCGAGTCCATATCGGGCTCCCTGCTCAGCGGAGAGCCTGCTTCTCTCTCTCCCTCTGCCTGCCTCTCTGCCTGCTTGTGCTCTGTCAAATAAATAAATAAAATCTTAAAAAAAAAAAAAAGAAAATGAATACATAAAAATATGGAAAATATTAAAAGGACAATAATCAATACTAATAGTTTTACTATTCTGAGAAAATTACTGTTAATGTTTTGGAATGTTTTTTATCTGTGTCTGGAATATAAGTGAATAGTATATGTTCATCTACGTAAGATAAAGATTCTTTACTCTTACCACAAAATTTTTCTTTGAACATCCACTAATTCTAGCATAAATCATATGGTGTTCTTGTGCATGGCAAGTCATATTTCTCTTGCTGCTTTTGAGATGTTTCTTATTCTTTCTTATTTTGAGATATTTCTTATTCTTTATTTTTTTAGCAGTTTGGTTGTGATATGTCAAGGTAAGGCATTCTTTATGCGATTCTCTCTTTCTCCTTTTTTTTTTTTTTAATGATTTTATTTATTTATTTGTTAGAGAGAGAGCGAGCACAGGCAGACAGAGAGGCAGGCAGAGGCAGGCTCCCCGACGAGCAAGGAGCCCGATATGGGACTCGATCCCAGGACGCTGGGATCATGACCTGAGCCGAAGGCAGCCGCTTAACCAACTGAGCCACCCAGGCATCCCAGTTCTCTCTTTCTCCTTAACAGGATCCTTAGTGACACACCATACTCCATCCCCTTCTTAAAAGTAATATGATTTTTAGTATGTGCATCAGCTTTATTTCTCAGCATTTCTTACAACTAGGTATGATTATGTGACTGAGCCTCACCAACGGAATGTGGGCCACTTCCACGCATTGTCCGTGCTCTTTCCCCTTTCCACAGAGTGAAGACAGAAACTGACCATCCAATGAGTGGAGGAGTCACAGGGCGGGAAGAAGTCCCATTAACAGCAGCACCAAGTAAGTCTGCTATGTGAGTGAAAAACAAATTAATTTTGTTTTGAAGCCTTATACATTTTTCATTCTCTTTGACACAACAGTTTTGAGGTAAACTGTTAAGTGAAAAAGGAGTATCTGAGGAAGAGGAGAGGTACAGGACATTTATAGGGGAAGATTATTCAGGGAAAGGAATAGTGAACACTGGTATGAATTGAGGGTGGAAAAAAAGAGAAATTGAGTAAAGGATTCCAGTGCCCAGATAATGGCAAAAAAGCTACCTGTTAGGTACATTGAGTCTGATTGTGGTGGTCCTTGTCTATTATGTTAAAAACTGTGGTGTTTTAAACATTGGGTCAACGGTTCTTGTGATACACTAAACACCATGAACAGAAGAATGTAGAGTTGTAGTAAAGGCCAGGCAACTCTAGCAAAGAGGCCAAAAAATATGGTGACTAGTGAACAAATAAGGTTATTCTCTCTAAGGGAAATATACAGCAGCAAGAGTTGGCCTCTACTCTAAAAATGACCCCAAGAATCCTGGCTAGAAAAGCTGTTCTCCTTACTCTAAACAGGGCTTCTGAGGTGACCTCAGTTGGTTCATTTCCAACTCAAGAACAGAGAAAACATTTTTATTTTAGCCAATGACATGGATTTAGCGTGGATCGTTTGTTAGCATTCTATTGGTTAACACTTAGTCACGTAGCTACTCCTTGCTGCAGGGGAAGTTAAGAAACATAGCCTCTTGCTGAATCAGCCATGTGCCCAGGAAGAAGAAAAGCACAGATTTGGGGAGTGAGCCAAGAGTCTCTGTCTTATATGCTTCTTAAAATGTGCTTCTCCAAAATTACAGAGATTACACCAGGGAATCGCTATTCTTTTTCAGTTTGGAAGTTGACCCAATGAATGCCACAGTATAAAGGCACTAATATAGTTGATGAAGAGCCTCCAGAAACCTTTATACCAAGAAAGGACATGTTGGAACATGACTATTAGGTTACATACGATGAAATGCAGAACATAGCATGAAAAGGGGACAGATTCGTTCCATAATCTGAACTGTGGGGTGGTTAGAATGGCACAGGCAAATGATATATGCCTCAGGACTATGACAGAGATATCGCCTGTGGTGAGGAGAGGTAGACAGAGAGGAAGAGCAAAGCAGCAGCAGGACCTGGTAGACATATGTATGTGGTAGGTGAGGATGAAGGAGAATTGTGTGCTTGTGTGGAAGACAGATAAAATTAGTCTAAATTGGTAGTAGAAGAGTATCATCTGGGGAGCCAGAGAGCTTAGGAAAGAATGAGAGGAGATGCATGCAGCAATTCCTCCTCCACACGTCCATCCATGAAACAGTATTCCACTGTAGGATAGGGGAGGAGAAGGGCACTTGTGCAAGAAAGTGATGTAAGCTGGGAGGAATGCTTTAGAATATTTACGAGATTTGGCTGTGAAATCATTTTGGGTGGAGGGAGGAAGAGCTCAGCTCTGGTCCTGGATTCAGTGTCTGTCTATTCTTTATATATATATATATTTTTTCTTATAAACATATAATGTATTATTAGCCCCAGGGGTACAGGTCTGTGAATCACCAGGTTTACACACTTCACAGCACTCACCATGGCACATACCCTCCCCAATGTCCACAACCCCAGTCTATCTATTCTATCTAACAAGGAGCATTGTTTCACTGATGAGAGTGAAATCACATGCTGCATTGAGAAAACAAATAACACAGGTCACTCACATAGGACAACAGAAGTGTGCTTGGGATTTTGATTTCTTAAAAGAGATGAGATAAAAGAGGATAGATGTTCAGTAAGGAATTCCTTATAACATAGCACTTTTCTGAGAGTATCTAAGTATTTATTATCAATTTCATTTCAGAACAAATAGATAATGAGGGTCTGAGAAGTCCTCTCCTATCTGAGATGTGAGGTCACAGAGGATTCCTTACAGGTTCAGCCACGGCTAAACTGATGTTACAGGGCAGATTTCCTGGGTTTGGTCTCCTACCACTTTCACAGTGAGTGAGTGATCTTGTCTCATCCCAGCTTCCTCCCCTCTCAGAGGTTCTCTCCCAGGATTCTGAAGAGGATGGCCTGAAACAGAAGGAACGCTCCTTGGCTAAGGCTTAATGCAGCAAAATGAGAGAACCCTATTTAGGCAGACACAATTTCAAGAGACTCAGATTGCAAATATTTCAGGACATCAACAAATATTTCACAGCATTTACATCAGGATGGAATTATGTGGCTCATGGACTATAGGATGGTAAATAATTCCCATAAGAGATTATAGCCAGACAGCAGCTATAAAACTCTCTCTCCCATCTACATAATCAGTAAGAACATGAATGTGAAGATGCAAACATTTCAGTTTGCAAAGTATGAATAAATTCACAAGAAATGGAAGGTAGGAAAACATAGCTCCAGATCCCTCATTCCTGTCCTGATTTACCAAAATTTCCACGTGGATAATCCCAACCTTGTTTATCCCCAGATAGGAGTGATTACTTGACCCTCATGAACAAAAGTCTCCAAAAACCATGGAACTCTCATTTTTTTTCCATACAGCTAGGAAGAAGAGAATTTTTTAATCTGTAATTAGAAAGATTGGAGCTTATATTTTCTGTGGTTCCTCCTAGCTCTAATTTTCTATGTGTGAATGAGAAAATTTGTGATAATGTTCTCCTAAAATCTGATGTCTGGCTATTGAAACTACATATCAAGAAAGTCTTAATCAAAATTACAATGGTCGAACATATCACAAATGTGCCAATATTTTAAAATCTACACTGGTTACCCACACTTAATCATACCTAGAGTTAGCACAAAAATCATGACAGTCCAAGGAACTAACATTTGAATTTAGGAATGTGTGCATAAATGAGCAAAATGTGGGCAAGGAGAGAGGGATAACCACTGAACCTAACCTTTACCCAGCCTCTGTGAGGATAAAGGGGAATGACAATAATACTTTGCAAAGGGCAGAGCTGATGTTTAAGAGAGATAGGAGCCCACTCGGATTCTGAACCCTCAGTTGGGATAGTTGTACTGACTTACAATTTCCATGACCACTTACAAGAGGTCCTGGGCAATAAAGCTTTGTCTGTTCATCCCAGCATGAGGGCAATAACCCCTCTCCCATTGCTGTAATAGGAAAAGTTCTAGACAAAGCCACTCATTTGACTCTTTTGAAATTATCATTCATTTGACTCTTTTGAAATTATCACTTGGATATTATCATTCTACTTTGGGCTCTCCAGGCAAGCAATGGTCTCCAGAACAGTAGCAGAGTGATGAAGTGGAACACAAATTGGGAATGTGGAGACATTTATACAAATGACTGAGAGCTACAGTGACTTCATGTGAAATTTGAGGCCATTCACTTAACTTCTCCAACTACAATAATAAATTGTTTATTCTCATCTATACAATGGCAATGTTGGGATAGATATTGTGGTCGTTTACAATTAAAACCACCATATACTTTAGTAATGTTGGGGGTGTGACAAATACAAATACACAGTCTACCATTCTTCCCTTGAGTTGATAAAAAAAAGTTCTCAAGTTTTATCATTTATCCAGGCAAAAATTTATCTCCCTCCTGTTTTACTTACCTTAAAGCAACACAATAGCCTTTTACATACCAGACATTTCAATTTTGTGTGAGGGAAACTTGGTCAGGGCATCGTAGAACATGTAACATTCATATGGAGGGTACGATATGGTGGATCCCGAGAACACAAGAATCTGGTGTGTTCTCTCCCTGTGATGCCATGAAGAGTCATAGAACAGCACAAAGAAGAGAAGAACTGACCCCACCTGGGGAGGCAGGCCACCTCACATACACAGCCTATGGGAACTGTGGTCAACAGAAGATCAGAATGATTTTCAATTTTTGTCTAAAGATCTCATCTCCACAGATGCCAGGATCCTTCTGTCTTTATTCCTATGCAAAACTGAAGTTTATAACCACTGTCTGGTTATAAATCTTTTATTCCTTTCACTGGCTAGCACATAATATGGAAATTTCTATGAGTCAATTAAAAGAGACCTTTAATAGAGAAACATCCACAGAAATAAGCAAAAGGTGAAATGCTTCCACTCACAAGAATTAATGACAGCTCAGAACAAAAACTCAGTTTGGTAAATGTTCTCACAAGAAAGAAGTCTCTGAGAGGAAGGGGAGGTCATTTGCAGAACATGAGGGGACTATCTCAGACCAGATCTATACATGTCTAAACTATCTAGCATGTGGGCTTTGGAACTCTCCAGAGCTTCCAGCTTTTTGTGCAGAAAAACTTACAGGTTAAAGGCAAAGAATACTCACCTGGCCTCCCTAGACTGTCCATTTTTATAATGTTGTCCTCTTTGTTCTTACACACAGCATTACACAGGAACAATCTGAATCTGAACAAGACTAAGAAAAATTCCCTGGATCAGAGACAAATACCTGGAAACTCTATCATAGATCCCCAGATTCTATAAGGTAGTTCCTATTCTTAAACCTGTGCATTAACCTCAGCTCAGTCAGGGCCCCAAATACTTTCTCAGGCTCCTTACATGTACCAGGAATGGGCTTCCTAGCCAGTCCTGATCTCTGTCCGCCAGGTATTTCCATCATATATGAAAGTGCAGTGTCTAAGAACTCTTAGCCCAGGGTCATGGAAAGACTTTAAAGCTCAGAGATGAGGAAGTGTTTTCCCAGAACATGTACTAAGGAACATATTTTCAAGCACCTCACATTTTAATGGATCCCCCCTCCTCTTCTAGGCCCCATGTAAGACTTACATTTCCTTATGGGTTCATCAACCTCACTGAAGAAGGGGAAAAACGAGAAAAAGATGATAGAAAGAACAGTCATGGTAAAGAGGATGTAGAGCCAGAAGGCCACATTTACGTGTAAGATGCTGCCTGATTCAAACCCACCCATGAAGACGCAAATAAGGTTATAGGATTCTCTGTCCCAGCCCTGTCACCTCCTAAGTGACAGGGTGATGAAGTCACAATTTCAGAAACAATGGGAGTCATGAATGTCTCAGTTGGGATTGGTCAAGCCTTCCAAAAACCAAACACTGAGGAAAATCAGATAGCTTCACTGTGCCAAAGCCTCAGTGGCCCCTCTAAGACTAGTCTCTTTAAACAGAGCGAGGAGGAGGGAGAACTCATACACAAACACTCAGAACGGATGTGTTCCTGCATTGGAATCATGTCTGTAGATTAAGGGAGTGGCCTGTTTCCCCAGACCCTTCAGCTTTAGGACCAGCTTTATCTAGAGAATAAGATATCTAAGTTGGAGGGGGTAGAAAGATCAACTGTTCCTGAACAGAAAATCTTTCTGTATCTTTCCCTAGAAGTTCCAGAATTCCCTATCTCAGTGTACTTACTCCCATCAGGACTGGGTGTCCCATTGACTGTAGGTTATCTTCCCCATCACAGACATCAGAGGAGGGAACTGTTTATTTCCTGAGATAATTATAATGTTTTCTTCCAAACTGAACAGAATATTAGGCAGAGACATTGCTCTGAATATCACCAGAATATGTTCTCTTGCTCCTTGGCAGCAGCTCTGGAAACGCTGGGGAGAGAGTCAAGGGATTGCACCAAGGGACCTGCTTCATGAATGTAGCCTTGCTCCCAGATGGAATTTCTCTGAAGCATTACCTCCTCTAAGTTTTAACTTATTACACAGAAACAGTGTCCTGTGCTGGCTTAGACAAGAAACATGGGGCCTTAATTACTGCCCTCTGGGGTCTTCTCACCCAGCTGAGAAACTAAAACCCCAGGCTGAAAAGGCAAGGATCATTATGGGTTGATAAAATTGGGGAATTCTTCATAGAACATTAGAGAAGAAAAATAGCTATTAAACAAATGGAACTAACAGGAGATGCTCTCCTGAGAGTTGGAGTGGCTCCCTGATTATAGGGGATGGAAACAGAAATAAGATGCCTGTGTGCTTCATTGGCTTTATTTTGAGAATACTCTCAGAAACTGAAGATTTCTTTTTTTTTTTTTTAAGTTTATTTATATGACAGAGATCACAAGTAGGCAGAGAGGCAAGCAGAGTGAGAGGGGGGAAGCAGGCTCGCCGCTGAGCAGAGAGCCCGATGCGGGGCTCAATCCCAGGACCCCAGGACCATGGCCTGAGCCGAAGGCAGAGGCTTCAACCCACTGAGCCACCCAGGTGCCCAGAAACTGAAGATTTCTTAACCTAGATTTTTAAAAGATATATTGAGATAAAAATCCATGTTTAGAAGCTGAAATAAAAAAAACTATTACTGATTGTATTTTACTTATTGTAACTAATAACCAGTAGAAAAACTGTTTTCTGTTGTGTTTTGTTTTGTTACATTTTAAATGCTTTCGACAAAAAGGCCACCACTGCTGATGGAGAGATGTCTTGGGCCTAAAGATAGTCAGTGACTCCAGCACCCCTTTCTCCTCCAAAAAGGCCTTTTATCTTGATGCAGAATTCTTCAATATTTTTATTCTTTTTCATATAAAGTCTGTGTTCCCTCCTATAGACAAATTTTGGGGAAAAAATCACCATTTATAATCATGAGTTAGATATTTAAAAAACAAATATTAACCTTTCTATTTAAAAACAATGTTTGAGGGGCGCCTGGGTGGCTCTATTGGTTGGGTGTCCGACTCTTGATTTTGGCTCAGGTCGTAATCTCAGGGTTGTGAGATTGAGCCTGGTGGGGGGCCGGCTTAAGATTCTCTCTCTCCCTTTCCCTCTGCCCCTCCGCATCTCTCTCCTTCTCTATAAATAGATAATTAAATAAATACAATGTTGCATGATGATCTAAGATACTAAAGGAGAAAAATGTGGGGTTGTTGACATTTAAGTGTATATGAAGATTATGTGTAGAAAGACAGTAATAATAGTTCAATGGAACCTCTTTTTAATTTGATATTTAGGATTATTTTTTCAATGGAGTGGTAATTGAGGAGTGAACAACATTCTGGAAGCATTATTCCAATGCATCTTTAGCAGAAGAGATTACTCCTTTTGGCTTTGGAAATGGACCATGATAAACTCTTTGTTTATACAAATACAAGGCAAGTAACAACCTTTGTTCAGGAAGAAAACTCATGGGCCAGCTTAAATCTCAATTTAAATCCCAGAGGTTGAGTGATAATGGATATCTGTTAATAAATACTTCAGGCCTATCGCCACATAGGGAGCATTTTGGAAGAGCAATAGTTTCCTGGGGAGGATATTAAGACTAGAACTTCGGTGCAGCGCATATGAAGATATATAGGTTTAAATAACCAAGATTTGGGGAAAATAAATGGAAAGCTATTGTAATCATGGTGTGCTTCTAGAAAGGTGAAAGAGACAATGGTTTCACTCCTTGGTAATAATATCAAAAGGATGGGATGTCATCTTGGGCAATTGTTAAGCCCTCCTGACCCAGCAGCCTGAAGAATCCCTGTGGAGAACAGAAAAATATCAGAAAGAGCATTGTCATGTAAGCACTACATTTTCTGCTGAAGATAAAGTAGAGAGCTTCTTTTGCCCTGGATAGGCAACCCAGCTGCATGACCTCCTACCAATTCCTCACCATTCCTGCTCTCTCATTATACTCTCCCTGAACAGCAGGAGCTGGAAGACTGAGTACTACATTTCCCACAAGAATGGACAGGTGGAATCTGGGCTAGGTTCCACCAGGCTACGGTGTCCCATGTATAGGAGATTTCGTTTTGTAGGGGCCTTTCCTCTTGCCCTGAAAGTTGCTAGCCTTGGTTTTTGCAGCAGGGTGACCTTTAGCAGTGGTTTCCTGGGGTTTTTGAAACTTCATGTTGAAGATTTTGTAAACACACAATTTCTTGTAGTAAACCACTTCCTGCTTTGAATACCTAGAGGGTTTTCTGTTTGATGTCTAATTTTAGAGCGCTGGGCCTCCTTAAACTCATTTAACCCTGGGAAGGATTACATTTTGGGGAGCAGAGCGATAGGGCCTTGGAGTTTTATTCTCTCAAAGGTAGTGAAACATGAAGAAGGAAACATCTGCAAGAAATTTGTTGGGCAGATAGAAAAAAAGAGAAAGTGAAAGAAATTACACTCAGTAGGAGATAATCAGAAATGTAGAAAATCAGAAATAGAAGACATGCGTAAGCCCAGAAATGAAGGCAAGAAAAATTATTTAAAACTTTTTTAAACAATCAGGATATTAAAAAAAGAATCAATATGTTAATAAATAATATATAAAAAAATAAAATGGAAAATGGGAAAAAAGAATGTGCCCCCAGAAACTGCAGGAGCATTTGTGAAGAAAAAAAGAACATATCAAGAGACTCCCCCTCTGAAGAAACAGATGCAGACCCAAAAATCAAATTGAATCACTTCTTAATAGATACCCATATGGCTTTATCAACATCAAAGTGAATTGGTATTTAACAATTCTATATCAAAAGTTATCGTAAGTATTAGACAATGAAGGGGCTTTTCCAGATAGTTTTAATTTCCTATCCAGTGTAGAAATCCCTCACATAACTGGTCTGACACTGCCAGACTTTTCTTTGGCATTTCCACTGACAGGAATTCCTTTTAACTCAAAACCACCTATCCAGTGTCTCCAACTTGGATATCACTCCCCTCCTTTTGCCTCCTCTCTCTCCTTCCTCCCTTCTCCCTACTCCTCCCTCCTTCTCTCTCCTTCCTCTGCCTCCTCCTCCTCCATCCTCCTCCTCCTCTCTCTCTGTCTCTCTCTCCACAGTCCCTTATACACCTCTCCAACTAGAGGGTTCCACATGGATGCTTTAATAACCCATTATGACCAACATTATTAAAAGAGGAGAACAGAGAGGAAGAGCAGATAGTAAGAATGAGTAAGAGTAGTAGAGCAGTAGTAAGAATGAGTAAGCAGTAAGAATGAGAGAATTATGTGGAGGAACTTAGATGAAAATAGTTTCATTTGACAATAAAGCAATTTGGAGCAGCCATGATGCTTCAGGTAGAAAGAGAAAATCTACACTAATTCCTTCCTATGCATCTGTCTTCAGGAATCTGTATTGTACTATAATATATGAAAGGAGCATGGCACTTATATAAGAAAACAATCTGGACAGAACATGTTGACAGTGTTCAGATGAATTGAGAGGAAGGATTCAGCCATGGTCCTGGATTAAATGTTTCTTAGTCTAATAGGCACTATGAGCTTTTCTTCCCCTGAAAGAATGACTCTACATGTTGCTTTAGAAGAATAAGATAGCACAAGTCATTAACCTAGCATTTCACCTGGAGGTGGGAAATTTGTTTGGGATTTGGACTGACTATAAGCAACTGAATGGTAGAAGCTGTAAGTTCAGCAAAAAATTCCTGGTAATGTAGGACTTTTCTGAGGGTCTCAAAATATTTATTATCTTTTTTTTTTCATATAAACATACATAATGAGGGTTTAAAAAGCCCTCTCATGTCTGGGATATGATGTCACAGGTGATTCCTTAGAGGCTCAGCCACTCTCAAACTGATGGTCCAGGGGTACAGATGTCAACTTCAGAACCCCTGGGCTCTCTTGCTACCCTCACAAGTAGTGAGGGATCTCTTCCCATCCCATCTTCCTTCCTTCCCAGAACTTCTCTCCTTGGTGACTCCAGAGGACAGCCTGGAACAAGAGGAAAATTATTTGATTATACCTGTGACCCAGCAGATTGTAACTGCCATTTTGGACAGCAGAACAATGAAAGAGATGCAGATTATAAAGTTTTCTGTACATCATTAAACACTCAGAAAAATCCTGGCAGGACAGGACTATATATATGATTCTTGACCTGTTGTCTGGGAAATACTTGTCACAAGAGGTTACCATTTCTTAAGTATATAAGAAATGTTTTAAGCTGGAAAGATTTGTTCCTCAGTGACCAACTCTTTCTTGTGCTTTGGCCTGATTCTCAAAATATCTGTGCAGAAAGCTATATAATATAATATTATATAATATGTAATATATTATATTACATATGTATATTATATATAATATATTATAGATATAATATATTATAGATATATCATATATTTATATGATATATATTTATATTATATGTATTATATGTATATTACATATTATAATATATAATATAATATATATTATATGTAATATATATAAATAGATATAGATAGATATATTATATATAATATATAACTATATGTAATATAACATATTACATATTATATAATAGTTATATCATTATGTAATAATTGTTATAATAACTATATAATGGGATATGTTACATGAGCTATAAAAGTCAGTTCTCACCAAATAGCCCACAACTTTCACCTTACATAGCAGAAAGAAAACAAAAGTTTAACATGAAACATTCATATTGAGGGAGTGATATGGTGGACATAAAGAACTCAATGATGTTTAAGTTGAAGGACCAAAAAACCAAGAATCTGATGTGTTATCTCTCTGTAATTTCATAAGGGAGTCACAGAACAGCACAAAGGAGGGAAGAACTAACCTTGCCTGGAGAGGCAAGTACACAACTTGCAGGGATTATGGTCACCTGGTGGTCAGAATGTTCCCCAGAACAATGGACTTTCAGTCCCCTCAGACTGTTGGTAAGATTCTATCCCTACAAAGTCCTTCTGCACTTATCCCTATCACAAAAACAACTTTATAACAAGTGCCTGGAGAAGGAGAAGAGTCACCTAATTTTTTTCATGGGCATGAGAAAATGATAGCTTTGTCCCTGAATCATTTGAGAGAGAACCCTGATAAGAGAAGAAAAATAATAAGTATAGATGAGAAAAGAGAAAATTTTCCACCTAAGAATGAATTTTCCACCTCCTTTTCAATCTGAGGAGACCTTAGATTACGAAGTTAGTGAGGGCTCAGAATGAAATGGCCACTTGAAAAATGTTCTCCCTGGAGAGAAGACAGAATTCTCGAGCTAAACAGAATGTGAGGGGGCTGCCTCACTGAGACTAGGTTTAAGAGTTCCCAGCCATCTAACACATGGACATGGAAGTAACTAGAACCACCCAGCTTATGGACATAATAAGCCCAGAAGTGAAAGGCAAACAATACTCACCTGGCCTTCCCAGATGGTCCATCTTTATCTCATTTTCTTTATTCTTATGCACAGCATTATGCAGAGAATACCTGCATCTGAGCAAGACTAAGACGAAGCACAGTGAGTCAGAAAGCATCATCTGAAAATTTCTCACATATCCCCAGATTCCCCCAGGCTTTCCTATATCCTTATGCCTGGGCCTTACTCCAACTCAGGCAGGGCCCTAGATACCTCCCCACATTCCACAGATGTATCACAAACAGGCTGTCCAGACCAGTCCTGACCTATGTCCCTTGGGTACTTCCATCATATATAAGATTATTATTTCTTTTTTTAAAAAAGATTTTATTTATTTATTTGACAGAGAAAGAGAGAGAGATCACAGGTAGGCAGAGAGGCAGATAGAGAGAGCGGGAGGCAGGCTCCCTGCTGAGCAGAAAGCCTGACCTGGGGCTTGATCCCAGGACCCTGAGATCTTGACCTCAGCTGAAGGCAGAGGCTCAACGCACTGAGCCACCCAGGTGCCCCAAGATTATTTCTAAATCCTTTAGCCCTGGGTCATTAAGACCTTGAAGATCAGAGAAGAGCAGAAGAGCAGACAATGTTTCCTTGTTCCCCACTTTATAACTTCTCCTCCCTCCATATACACACTCATACTTATTCCTCTGTGCACTAAGACCCACCATGGTACTTACATTTCTTTATATGTTGGTCTATCTCAAGTAAAAAGGGAGAGAACATGACAAAGAGAAAAAATACAAAAAGCATAGCAAACAGGGCATAGAGCCAAGGAACACCATTTGGGAATAAACTGGCCCCTGGTTCAACCTCCGCCATTGAGGTCTGAGAGTGTACACGGAATTCCCTGCCTCAGCTCTCTCATTTCCCAGGTGATCAGGGTGATGAAGTCACAGCTTAGGGAACAATAGGAGGGTTGAGGATCTGGATGGGGATTGGCCAAGCCTCATTCTATACCTACTGTATAGAAACAAGGACTCTCAGGGAGTTTCACTTCTACTGCAGCTCTGTTGAACCAAAACTACTAGACTATCCAGCCAGACCAATAGGAAGGTAGATTGCTACACAGATACTCAGAATGTGTGGTTCACTACATGGGAACCATATCCATTCACAAAATGAAGGGACTGCTTCCCTAGACTTCACAGCCCTAGAGTTAGTCTTTGTCAGCAGAATGATGTCCAGTGAAAAGACTACATTTTCCTCGGAGAGATTTTAGATCCTTCCCTAGAAGCTCGGAAATCCCTGTCTTTGGGTGCTCATCATCACAGGACTGTGTGTCACACGGATCACGGAAATCTCTCTCCAATTGTGTCAATGGGGAAGGAAGAGTTTATCTTCTAAGATGGGGGTTATGTTCTTCTAAATTAAACAGAATATCAGGCAGCAAGGCTTCTCTGAATATCACTGTTCTTTCAATATCTGCTAATTCCTAAGGTACTACACAAACCCATCAAACATGCTTCAAAGAACTTAGATCAATCAATTCTCCCCCACTCAAAAGAGCACCGAGGGACGCCTGGGTGGCTCAGTTGGTTAAGCAGCTGCCTTCGGCTCAGGTCATGATCCCAGCGTCCTGGGATCGAGTCCCACATCGGGCTCCTTGCTCAGCAGGGAGCCTGCTTCTCCCTCTGCCTCTGCCTGCCTCTCTGTCTGCCTGTGCTCGCTCTCTCTGACAAATAAATAAATAAAATCTTTAAAAAAAAAAAAAAAGAGCACCGAAAATCAGAAGTTGTCTTGTGCTTCAAGCCACTCTCTCCAGAGATTCCCAGCCCCCTGCCCAGCCAATACCCTATCCCGGCACAACTCTCCCTGCACACAAGGATCTCAGATCCTTGTCTGAACTTCACCTTCTCTATCTCTAACGTGACCAGTGCACACCCAGTCACAAGATGCTGATGTGTCTCCACAGTCTTTGCCAGCTCCCAAGACCTGTTCTGGACCATCTCCAGGAGCTTTCTCTCTACCTGCCTAATCTCTACCTGCCATCAGTATGTACTTCCTCTTAAGGTCCACAAACTCCCTCTTGTTCACCCAGAACAACAAAGAGAAATTACTGACACAATGACATTGCCTAAGAACAGAAACAGTGGCCAGTGCTGGCTTGGACAAGGAATACGAGGCCTTTATACTGCCCTCTGGGGTGCTTCTCACCTAGTTGAGGAAATAAAACCTTAGGCTAAAATGGCAAGTGTCATTCGGGGCTGGGGAAATTGGGGCATGCTTTATAGCATATGAGAGAAGAAAAATAGCTATTTAAAAAATGGAACTAACAGGAGATGATCTCCTGAGAGTCAAAATGACTTCCTGGTTTCAAGGAACATCAACAGGGAATGAAAAATGCCTGTGGGTCTTTATTGGCTTTGTTTCTGGTTGAATCTCGGAAACTAAAATCCTTCAACCCAAGCTTTGTTAAAACTTATCAGGGTGGCGGAGGAGTCAAGAAGGCAGAGAAGTAGCAGGCTGAGACGACACCAGGCAGCAGGAGATCAGCTAGATAGCCTATCAAACCATTCCGAACACCTACGAATCCAACAGGAGATCAAAGAGAAGAAAAACAACATTTCTAGAAACAGAAAATCAACCACTTTCTAAAAGGTAGGACCAGCGGAGAAGTGAATCCAACGCGACAGGAAGATAGACCCCGTGGGGGAGGGGCGGTTCCCAGCAAGTGGCAGATCAATGGAGCACAAAATCAGGACTTTTTAAAGTCTGCTCCATGGAGGGACATTGCTCCAGAGGCTAAACTGGGGTGAAGACCTCACGGGGACAGCGTGGACTCAGGTCCCGCAGGGTCACAGAAGGATCGGGGGTGTCTGAGAGTCGCAGAGCTCACAGGTATTTGAGCGGGGAAGCCGGCTGTGGATACAGAGCAGACTGAACTCTCAACTTGGGGTTTCCTAGAGCCGTGGTCTGTGACATGGGCCGGTGCTCTGTGCAAGGGGTCCCACCAAGATCCGGGGAGACTCCGACCTGGGAGAGCTCAGGGATCTACGGGGTTCGGAGACTCCAGGTGGGACTCTGCCAGAGACAGAGACGCTTGGTCACAGGCCGGGTGAGCTCAGAGCGCAGCCAGAAGCAGTGAGACGGGACTGATTATGCACGATTTTCTCCAAGCACGGCCGGAGGCTGGGGAGACGGGAGTGGTTAAATGCTTTTCTCTGAAGGCGCACTGAAGACTGGGGCCCCTAGCTCTCAGCTCCTCCGAACCGGAGATTGGGAGGCCGCCATATTCATTCCCGTCCTCCGGAACTCTAAGGAAAGCGTTCAGGGAACAAAAGCTCCCAAAAGCGAACCTAAGAGGATTACTTAGCCCGGCCCCTGGTAAGGGCGGTGCAATTCCGTCTAGGGCACAGACACTTGAGAATCACTACAAAAGGCCCCTCCCCCCAGAAGATCAACAAGAAATCCAGCCAAGACCAAATTCACTTAACAAGGAGAACAGCGGATTCTTATCTGGACAAAATGACAAGGCGGAAAAACTTACCACAAAAAAAAGAACAGGAGGCAGTACCGAAGGCTAGGGACCTAATCAATACAGACATTGGTAATATGTCAGATCTGGAATTCAGGACGACGATTCTCAAGGTTCTAGCTGGGCTCGAAAAAGGCATGGAAGATATTAGAGAAACCCTGTCAGGAGAAATAAAAGCCCTTTCTGGAGAAATAAAAGAACTAAAGTCTAATCAAGTTGAAATAAAAAAAGCTATTAATGAGGTGCAATCAAAAATGGAGGCTCTTACTGCTAGGATAAATGAGGCAGAAGAAAGAATTAGTGATATAGAAGACCAAATGACAGAGAATAAAGAAGCTGACCAAAAGAGAGACAAACAACTACTGGACCATGAGTGGAGAATTCAAGAGATAATTGATACCATAAAACGAAACAACATTAGAATAATTGGGATTCCAGAAGAAGAAGAAAGAGAAAGAGGAGCAGAAGGTATACTGGAGAGTATTATTGTGGAGAATTTCCCTAATATAGCAAGGGGAATAAGCATCAAAATCCAGGAGGTGCAGACAATCCCCCTCAAAATAAATAGGAATCGGTCCACACCCCGCCATCTAATAGTGAAATTTACAAGTCTTAGCGACAAAGAGAAAATCCTGAAAGCAGCACGGGACAAGAAGTCTGTAACATGCAATGGTAAAAATATTAGATTGGCAGCAGACTTATCCACAGAGACCTGGCAGGCCAGAAAGAACTGGCATGATATATTCAGAGCACTAAACAAGAAAAACATGCAGCCAAGAATACTTTATCCAGCTAGGTTATCATTGAAAATAGAAGGAGAGATTAAAAGCTTCCAGGACAAAAAAAAAGTGAAAGAATTTGCAAACACCAAATCAGCTCTACAGGAAATATTGAAAGAGGTCCTCTAAGCAAAGAGAGACCCTAAAAGTATTATCAGAAAGGAACAGAGACAATATACAGTTACAATCACCTTACAGGCAATACAATGGCACTAAATTCATATCTCTCAATAGTTACCCTGAACGTAAATGGGCTAAATGCCCCAACCAAAAGACACAGGATTTCAGAATGGATAAAAAACCAAAACCCATCAATATGCTGCCTACAAGAAACTCATCTTAGACCTGAAGACACCTCCAGATTGAAAGTGAGGGGGTGGAAAACTATTTACCATGCTAATGGACATCAGAAGAAAGCTGGGGTGGCAATCCTTATATCAGATCAATTAGATTTTAAGCCAAAGACTGTAATAAGAGATGAGGAAGGACACTATATCATACTCAAAGGGTCTGTCCAACAAGAAGATCTAACAATTTTAAACATCTATGCCCCTAACATAGGGGCAGCCAACTATATAAACCAATTAATAACAAAATCAAAGAAACACACTGACAAGAATACAATAATAGTTGGAGACTTTAACACACCCCTCACTGAAATGGACAGATCATCCAAGCAAAAGATCAACAAGGAAATAAAGGTCTTAAATGACACACTGGAGCAGTTGGACATCACAGATATATTCAGAACATTCCATCCCAAAGCAACAGAATACACATTCTTCTCTAGTGCCCATGGAACACTCTCCAGAATAGATCACATCCTGGGTCATAAATCAGGTCTCAACCGGTATCAAAAGATTGGGATCATTCCCTGCATATTTTCAGACCACAGTGCTCTGAAGCTAGAACTCAATCACAAGAGGAAATGTGGAAAGAGCACAAATACCTGGAGGCTCAACAGCATCCTTCTAAAAAATGAATGGGTCAACCAGGAAATTAAAGAAGAATTGAAAAAAACCATGGAAACAAATGATAATGAAAACACAACGGTCCAAAATCTGTGGGACACAGCAAAGGCAGTCCTTAGAGGAAAATATATAGCGATACAAGCCTATCTCAAGAAACAGGAAAGGTCTCAAATACACAACCTAACCCTACACCTAAAGGAGCTCGAGAAAGAACAACAAAGAAAGCCTAAACCCAGCAGAAGAGAAATAATAAAGATCAAAGCAGAAATCAATGAAATAGAAATAAAAAAAAAACAATAGAACAAATCAATGAAACTAGGAGCTGGTTCTTTGAAAGAATTAATAAGATTGATAAACCCCTGGCCAGACTTATCCAAAAGAAAAGAGAAAGGACCCAAATAAATAAAATCATGAATGAAAGAGGAGAGATCACAACCAACACCAAAGAAATACAAACAATCATAAGAACATATTATGAGCAACTATACGCCAGCAAATTCGACAATCTGGAAGAAATGGATGCTTTCCTAGAGACATATAAACTGCCAAAACTGAACCAGGAAGAAATAGAAAACCTGAA
>ML098870.1:0-21877 GCA_003697995.1 Taxidea taxus jeffersonii
TTTCATATAGACATACCTTTCTTTGAAATTTTAATTTCAATATAGTTGACATGCACTGCCATATTATTTTCAGGTGTACAATACAGTGATCCAACAATTCCACACATCAGCCAGTGCTCATCATAACAAGTGCCCTCCTTAACCCCCCTCACCTATTTTACCCATCTTCCCTTCCACCTCCCCTCTGGTAACCATCAGATTGTTCTCTATAGTTAAGAGTCTGTTTCTTGGTTTAGAAAGACACTTTTTTTAAAGAATCAAGAATAAATATAGGAGTCCAAAGGCTGAATGTGTATCTGGAAATAGAATGTAAAATGGCTTGAAAAAAATATGGGTACTACTTCTATAAACTGTTGTTTAATCCAAATAAAAGTTCATAATGCAATAGTAGAATGACTTGGTTTCTGAATTTTTACAATGAAACCAGTTATAAATAAATGAATAGAGGTAGTGTTCACTACTTCCCAAAAAAGAACACTTAGCATTTTCACTGGAAAGATTTAATCAGGGTTGGGTTGATCAATAATTTCTATCAGCAGTAGGGATTTTATTCTCAGAAAATATGATATAAGAAAAACATAATGTGGGTGCCTGGGTGACTCAGTCACTAAGTGTCTGCCTTCAGCTCAGGTCAGGATCCCAGGGTCCAGGGATGGAACCTGTATCAGGCTCCCTGCTAGGTGGGAAGCCTGCTTCTCCCTCTCCCACCCCGAAAATAAGGAAGAGAGAAAAGAAAGAAAGAAGGAAAGAAAGGCAGGAAGGAAGGCAGGAAGGAAGGAAGGAAGGAAGGAAGGAAGGAAGGAAGGAAGGAAGGAAAGAAGGAAGGAAGGAAGAAAAATATTCTAATATTCTAATGTCCTAATATTCAAATAGAGAATGAGCAAAATTTTTTTAAAAACCTGCAATGCCAAAAGAGGAATGAATTATTGGACTAATGAGATCGTAAAACTCTCCCAAGGATGATAAAAAAAAAAAGAAAAAAGGAATTCAACCATTATATTAGGAAATAGAGTGCACATGACTACACATAAAACCAAAAGCCATAAAACCAAAATAATTATAATTCTGCCAATAAACTCATAAATAGTGTTGAAATTTCTACAAAAAAATACAACCTACTACAACTGGTTCAAATATTTAAGAAATGTATACCAGTTCTACACAGACATTTCAGGGCATAACTAAGGGAGTATCTACACGTTATAAAAAAGGAGAAGAGCATAATCTTGATACAATAGTTGATGATGATATTATAAGGGGCTCTGAATGGCTGAACCGAAAATCAAATCCACAGAAAAAGGAGCTCGTGCATGCAGTGTATCCCGGTCAGCCTTCTCCAAAGAGCAGGATGAAGAAGAGTACAAACAGAAACTAAATTGCCCTTGAATTCATCTATCACGGATAAAGAGGAATGTGATCAGAGATGGACAAACAGGAGGTTTATAAGATACAGGTAATATTCTGTTCCTTAACCTAGCTTGTGGTTACCTCTATAATGATGCACTGTTTTGTATGCATGGGAGATTTTTTTTTAAAATAAGTCTTATTTACAAATTGTTCAACAGTACAACTCAATGGTATTGAAAATCACATCAGTGAATCCAGGGAAAAATTATTATAATATACTCATAATATGATACATGTTGCAAAATCTAAGAGAATCACCTGTGGGGACTTGTTATAAGATATATTTACTAAGACCAAGGCCTTTCTAAATGTAAAAATATTAATTAGCTATATTACATATATAATGTATTACATACATTAGTAAAAAAAGATAAGATAAAGGGATGAAAAGAAAATTTTAAAATATCTAGGATTAAACCTTTTTGAAGTTGCAGAATATTACATGCATGATATGATTTGCTCTTACTATTTACAATCCAACATATAAAATCATAATTTTTATAAATCTTAAATTCACTGTTTATCCTCTTTCTATTCCCCAGACCAAAAATTTAAATACTTATTGGCATGGTAAGAACCTATTCCAGGGTGCCTGAGTGGCTAAGAGTTGGCCTTCATTCTGGTCATGGTACCAGGGTCTTGGGATTGAGCCCTGAGTCTGGCACCCAGTTCAGGGGGCAGTCTCCTTCTCTCTCTGCCCCTTCCCCACACTCACGTGCAGGTTCATGTGTGCTCTCTCTCTCCCACATAAATAAATAAAATCTTAAAAAAAGAGCCTACTCATATAATATATTGTCTCCCACAACATAAATCCTAATAACAAATAAAACTTTATTGTGTGAAAAATTATTAAGAAGAAGGACTTAAACAACAAATACCAGCCTTAATTAAAATATGAAATGAAAATTAGGGAAAGAATCAGAGAAGGAGACAAACCATGAGAGACTCTGGACTCTGAGAAACAAACTGAGGGTTTCAGAGGGAAAGGGGTTAGGGGGATGGAGTACCCAGGTGATGGGATTAAGGAGGGCATGTGTTGTGATGAGTACAGGTGTTATATGCAACTATTGAATCATTGAACACTACATCAGAAACTAATGATGTACTATATGGTGGCTAATGAGCATAATAAGAAAAAGAAAAAAACAGAAGAGAAAAAAGAAAATTAGGGAAAGAAAGCCATAGAAGCACTGCTGGTATAATAAAAAGTAATAATAAAGAGAGATTAGCTTAATTAGTCAAGCATTTTGCAACAAGGGCATTTTCTCCTTCCTTTAATGTAGGAGCATTCTTTCTTAATCATGATAAATGTATTCGTCATGAGCCCTAATCTACCATCATCAAACCATAACTCCTAAAGCAACTAACACATAACCATACAAAGTTTTTCAAGATTTCTAAACAGTCATCTCCAAACTACTGTAATTTCTATTACCCTTTTATAATGGATCACAAGCAGCATTTCTTAACAAGTCCTTCAAACCTTAGTTTATGTCTTAAAATATTTTCAGATGGGTCCCTTTTAATCCATACTGCAAATTCTTGGGGGCAGATATTTCACAGCAGAAATGATTAGAGCCATGGTTTTTACTTGAGTGAAATGTTTTTGAGTCATCCATGTAACCATAGTCTTATTAAGCATCATCTGTAGGCAGAAGAAAAAACATGTCTGCATATATATTTTTCCCTGTTTTTCAAATGTAGGTCAATACTCCTGTGATTAAAAAAAATAAATTCAGTCTGCAATATCATTTAACATAGTGGTTTTTTCAATACATATTTTCATATTAAATATTTTACAAACAAAATTGACTTGGGAGATTATGGAAAGCAAAATATTTTGATTAATAAAGTCTCTTATACCATATCTTTAGAAAGGGTAATAGAGAATTGAATAACTTTTTCTCATTAGTGTAATGGGCACCTGGCCTTTGTCTGACACTGTTGTTCTATCCTGTTGTCTCAAAGGACAACATCCCTGCTGCTATTTTAGTTGTTTTGCCAAAGTTCATTAATTAAAAGATTCCTTAGTGATATTAGACCCCAGGTCACTAAGGATCCTTTACTTTATTCATACATGTGATCCCAGTGCACCCCAGAATATAGAGCAGAGGAACATAAATATCATTATTTTTAGAGAAGGAAAGCCAATTCCTGGCTCAGAACAATCAGAGCTCTTCGAAAACCCAGAGAAAATGTGTTTGTTCTCCTCCCTTACATTAAGTTTCTTCTCTTCATGACAGAGACCAAAGGAAAATGCTTCCAAGCTTTGAAATAAGAGTCTCTAATGAGAGTGAAAACAGGAAACTTAAAGAACTCAAGATCCTCCAGAAAATGCCTGAAGAGTGATTGTGACTTGATCCCACTGGACCTGGGCTGAGGCACATCTCTTTCCCCACAACACAAACAGGAGAAAGCTGCCAGCTAAAACCACGAATAATTACCTAAAGAGTAAGTACTATAGGTAGACATGAGAATTATTTTCTCTTTTAAGAGATAATAGAAAGTAATATTTGTTGGCATTTTCTTCTGTAATATGGTTACTTAAGCTTGTTTCAACTTTTAATATGGAAAATTGTAGTAGACATGTTATGAACTATTCAGTAGCCCTTTGTAAGTAGCCAGAGCTATATTTTGGCATCCGAAAGTAGTCACCCACACAGTGTAGTTTCAAGAACATACAGAAATATGCCTGGGATTTGTAGCCAGAAAGAATATTACGTTGCTTAAAAAGTTAACATTTTCTAATTTGTAAATAGTCTTTTATGATGAAAAATTTAAACAGAACGAATTCAATCCCCCCTAAATATCTATTACTTAAACAGAAATGTTCTCTTAAAATCTAATTCTTCAATAAAAATCATTTGAGTAATTTGATGAATGAGGAGAGAGGGGCCATTTTTTGATTGTTCATGGAGCACTGTTCAGGATAACAAGGTTGAGAAGAGTATTTCCACCAGGGCAACTTCTGCCGGCTGTATATCCAGAGGGAAGTATGAAAAAGGAGATGAGAGCAGGATGTCAACTTTCAGTTACTTTGTAGTTAGTTCTACTTATTGCCCTTTTTGGAGCCCTGAAGCAGTTAGAGAGAATCAATTCTTAGATAAACCAAATCAAAGGACAAGGCAAAGAATAAGCCATAGTAAATTATTAGCACACTATTTCACTTGCATGAAAGAAAAACCATTAATAAACTGAACTTTCTGGTGTAAACAAAAATAGAATTTCTCAGAGAAAGAAGATTGAGAGGAAACAAAAAATCTAGAAAGTTTGAAAACAAAGAGCTCTGTTTTTCTTTCCTGTATAAGCCATTGATTGATATGAGAGACTCACAAACAGATCACTCTTCAGCAGTGGAAAAGTCATCAAAGAAACAGTTTTGATGATTTGAAAAACCCTGAGAGTTTAAGCATGATGGAAATGCATGTGACAGGCTGTCCTTAGATAAAGTTGGCTAGTAGACTTTTTTTTTTAAGATTGTATTTATTTATTAGAGAGAGAGACCACATGATTGGGTCAAGGGGCGGGGGTGGGAGTGGCAGAGAGAACCAGACTGCCTACTAAGCAGGGAGCCCAACTCAGAGCTCAGTCCCAGGACCCAAGCACCATGACCTGAGCTAAAGGCAGACACATAACTGACTGGACTCCCCAGGCACCCTTAATATTGGCAGGTAGCTGTGCTAGTGTTTTCACTCTAGTTGTATCAGGTCCACACTATTTCCTCTACCAGAGTTTTTAATTAGAGTCCCTTCAGGATTTTCCATTTTCCTGTGATGGTCCCTTTAACCCACTGAGCCACCCAGGCGCCCCTGTGATGGTCCCTTTAAAACGAGGCTTGCCTTGCCTTATATACCTCAAAAGCCTTTAGAAGGCACATGTCCATAGGAAGAGAGAATTAATGTTGCCAGACTCAGAAGGCTCAGTCATTTGCAGGAAATATTTTAAAACCAGTCTAGTGAAAAATCATTCATATAGCAAACTAACTGATGTCTCCTGGGAAGATACCCTGTCCTTTAGTAATGGAGCAATAGCAGAAACCCTAGAGACTGCGTTTTCATATAGGACATATTCTCATAGTTACCATTATAAATTATTAATGCTTATTGAGGACTAGGAGCGGTTACGGCTCCACAAACAGAAATAGAGTCCTTTCCTGTTGTTGAATAATACACATAACGGTCACATATAATATCAACAAAAAGAAACTCATGATATAAGAAAAGGGAGCCAGTTAATATTTTACTCATCCTTCATGTGTATCTCCATTATAATGTAAATATATAAATAAGGTGACTGTACATTTTATAACAGCACTGATTGGAATGAAGGTGTGGATATGAGCGATGAGGCTGGGCAACAAACTTCCTTAATTGTCTGGGTGGAGCTCAGACATTAACGCCATATGAAATTCTTGATCATCATAAAGAAAAATAAGAATGCTGAGCCACCTCACCAAAATAGGCATTAAAGAAGAAAACTTAGTCTAAGTATATAGATGACTCTTTTTTCTTCAGTTCACACTTACATAACAAAACATAACCTCTATTTGGAAAAGTGTTCAGAAACATAGAGGAGACATATAAGCATATGGAAGTGTACCATGTGATTTATTCCAAGGAAGAGTAAACAACAGATGTTTAGAAATAACATGGTATCCTAATCTCACATACTCTGGGAGGGTGAATAAAAATTTCCTTGGAAAACTGGTACTAAGAAGAATTCTGAAGAACCAATTGACTTAATCAAAGAGTAGCCCTGGAAGAGAAGACATCCCTTGAGAAAAAAAAGAAGAGAAAAAAAAAGACAGCCATCCAAGAGAAGAGGAGAGAAGAGAAAGGAAGGAAAGGGAAGGGAAGAGGAGAGAGACTTTGAAAAATATGAAGAATACAAGTAGCCAATGTTTGTGGAATTTAAGTTTGCAGAAAGAAAGGTAAAGGATATGTAAGTGATAAAATGAGAAAATAAGGAAGCTCCTGTCCATGAAGAGCCTTTCACCCTACACACAAGAGACTAATCTTCATGGGGCGCCTGGGTGGCTCAGTGGGTTAAACCCTCTGCCTTCAGCTCAGGTCATGATCCCAGGGTCCTGGGATCGAGCCCCACATCGGGCTTTCTTCTCAGCAGGCAGCCTGCTTCATCTGCTCTCTCTGCCTGCCTCTCTGCCTACTTGTAATCTCTCTCTGTCAAATAAGTAAATAAAATCTTAAAAAAAAGAGAGAGACTAATCTTCATCAATAAATAGTTAACACTAGAAGAGAATAAGGCTTGGAGAAGGACCATGATTTCACTTTGAATTCATGGTGTATGAAGAGTCTGTAGAACAGACAACTGGAAACGTACACTTAGCAATTGTTTGATTTGGAAAAGTTCTAGCCTTTGGAATTCATATAAATGAGAATAAAATGAATTGTATGAGGTAAAATCCTCTTGGAGAGTATGCAATAAGAAGATTAACAAAGAGCAAACAAGAAAAGAAGGGTCTCAAGACAAAATATTGGGGAAAAGAAATACTTCATAGGTGAATAGAGAATGAGGAGACTGTAGGTCACTAAAAAGAGATATATAGGGTGCCTGGGTGGCTCACTTGATTGGGCAATTACCTTCAGCACCGGTCATGATCCCAGGGTCCTGGGGTCGAATCCCACATCAGGCTCCCCCTGCTCTACGGAGACTTGTTTCTCCCTCTCCCTCTGCCTTCTACTCCCCCTGCTTGTGCTCTCTCTCCTTCTGTCAAAAGAATAAATAAAATCTCTAAAGAGAGAGACAGAGAGGAAGAAAATCAGGATGATGACATGGAATCCTTTTGAAGCATGACAGAATCTTAACTTAAAAAAATATTGTGCGGATGTCAGGCAAAATAACTATAAAAAATATGTCAATGACTTCAATAGTAATAATGTTCCTGTGGATGTTAGAGCAGTGGGAGGTTGGACATGAAAGGTTGCAGAGCCTTAAGATCTAAACAAAGTAGGGGTAAGATGAGAAGGTGGAGATAATAGTATCTTTTTGAAGAAATTGAAAACACAATTAAAGATGCACAGCCTGTGGGGAGCTTGAGCAATTCAGTTCGTTAAATGTTCCAATTTGATTTCAGCTCAGGTCATGATCTCAGGGTAGTGAGACTGAGACCCGAGATGGTCTCTGCACTGGGCATGTAACTTGCTTAAGATTCTCTTCCTCCCTCTCCTGACCCTTGTGCCTCCCTCCCTAAAAATAAAAAAATAATTAAAAAATTAAAAGGCACATTGCCACTGGAAGACTATTTATTGGTATTAAATATAGATTGTATTTCAGGGCTTTTGAGAGTATGGAGCCACAGATAACTGAAAAATAACATGTATGCATATGAAGATATTCCTTTTCTGACACTATAGATAAAACAGTTGAATATCAAACCATCTTAGAGTTAAGAATAAGGAATGCAAGCAGATAATAAGAAAGAAAAAAGGGAAAATCTCAGGGTCCAGTGTTGTGTTTTGTTGTCATTGTTGTTTGTTTTCCAGTGGAAATGCATCTTACCCTTAAAACAATCTTTTGATAATAACAACTGAAGAGAAGTCATGTTCTTTGCTATCTGGATGTGATATATATACAAGAGTTGTCTTGGATAAACAACATTTAAGTACACATTAAGCAAAATTACCTTTTTTTGCTCTAACTTATTTGTAAATCCCATCCATGTGATGAATTACAATCAACATGTACAGCTGGAAATTTTGAGGAGCAAAGAATGATCTGAGAAAATGTTGCATTGTTTTACAGAAACATGAACTCTGAAGGAATAATCTTTACTGCTCATATGTGGAATATTCAGGAAGGCTAACTGGAATAGTGGTAATATTGATTATCATGTGAATTGAGAAAATAAATGTAGACTTGGTTTGCTGGGCTTTTGCTACAGAATTCAAATATTGATCTCCTTATAAAAATCTCTTTTATTTTCACATGCCTGCTGATGGATAGATGTCAAAAGTCAGTGATGAGAAACTACACAGCAATAACAACTTTTATCCTGCTGGGACTGACAGATGACCCACAACTGCAAATCCTGCTTTTTATCTTTTTATTGCTCACCTACACCTTGAGTGTAACAGGGAACCTGACAATTATCACTCTCACCTTGGTAGACTCTCATCTTAAAACACCTATGTACTTTTTTCTCAGAAATTTCTCTTTCTTAGAAGTCTCATTTACCACTGTCTGTATTCCTAGATTCCTATATAGTATATCAACTGGGGACAATACTATTACCTACAATGCTTGTGCAAGTCAAATATTTTTTATTTTTCTCTTTGGAGCAACAGAATTTTTTCTCCTGGCAGCCATGTCCTATGATCGCTATGTTGCTATCTGTAAACCCCTTCATTACATGACCATCATGAACAATAGGGTGTGCATCTTATTAATCCTCTGCTGCTGGGTGTCTGGCTTGATGATCATTCTCCCACCCCTGAGCTTGGGCCTCCAGCTTGAATTCTGTGACTCCAATGCCATTGATCATTTTGGCTGTGATGCAGGTCCCCTCCTGAAGATCTCATGTTCAGATACATGGGTACTAGAACAAGTGGTTATCATTGTGGCCGTATTTGCACTCATTATCACACTAGTGTGTGTATTTCTGTCCTACACATACATCATCAGGACAATTCTGAGATTCCCCTCTGTCCAACAAAGAAAAAAGGCCTTTTCTACCTGCTCATCACACATGATTGTAGTTTCCATCACCTATGGCAGCTGCATCTTCATCTATATCAAGCCATCAGCAAAAGAAGAGGTAGCCATAAATAAAGGTGTTTCAGTGCTCACCACTTCTGTTGCACCCCTGTTGAACCCCTTCATTTACACCTTGAGGAATAAGCAAGTGCAACAAGCTTTTAATGATTTCATAAAGAAGATGACATTTCTCTCAAAGAACCTGAAGTTTTGATGAATCAGGGTAAAATCAAAGAAGAAAGTCCTCTAAATATTTAAGTACAGCTTCTGACTTGTTTCATTGCTTTGTGCCTATAATGTAGTCATATTAACCCTCTTAAAGACATTTAAGAATACATCCTAATCTCACCTTAATCAAACTCCTTTTTCTTTCAAACCAAACTCATGCATAGTGGCTTCCCTCACTGTAAAACTATAAAATATTTTTCCAAGTAATTAAACATATCTACTCCACTTCTGACTTAGTCTTTTCTTCAATGTTCTAGGGAAGGAAAGAAAGCAATAATATTTAAAACTATATAACTTCTACAGAAGACACATAACATAGTAACAAACTAGTTTCTTCCCCTAATCAATATCATCAAAATTAATAACATAATCTAAGACCCAAATACAAAATAGAAAACAGCAACAGCAAAGATGCCTCAAAAGAAACCAAATCAGACATTCTACACTAATTAAAATAATGAAAACAACAAGTGGAAACAGAGATACCAAGGGAATTTGGGAATAATCAGGTATGAAGAGATGGAAACAGCTTCACAAACGCTGACAAGACTTTAAATTATTTAATTATATGTATGACAGAACTTCAAAAAAGGCATACATTTAATTTGAAACAAATGTAAGCAGGGGCACCTGGTTGGCTCAGTGTGTTAAGCTTTCAAATCTTGGTTTTAGCTCAAGTCATCATCTCATGGTGGTGCAATCAAGTCCCATGGAGTCTCGGTGTTCATGGGGGATTCTGCTTGTTGATTCTCTCCCTCTGTCCCTCCCTCCACTCGCACATGCTCTGTCTCTGTCTCTCTCTCACTCTCTCTCAAATAAATAAATCTTTAAAGCATAAATAAATAAATAATTAAAAATGTAAACATTATGTCACTTATTATAGGCTACAAAATTAGAATAAATGCATAAGAGCAAATTAAAACCCCTAATTTTAAATGATAATGAAATAAGACCATTATTCACATCAACACAAAGCTAAGTGAATGATTTAAAAAGATATCAACGATATCTAAGCAGTAGAAATAGGAAAAAATAAGGAAATAAAAGACAGATAAATTTTAAATTTTAAAAGTGAGGTTAAGGAGGGCACCTGGGTGGCTCAGTGGGTTAAGCCACTGCCTTTGGCTCAGGTCATGATCTCGGGGTCCTGGGATCAAGTCCCGCATCAGGCTCTCTGCTCATTGGGGAGCCTGCTTCCCCTTCTCTCTCTCTCTGCCTGCCTCTCTGCCTACTTGTGATCTCTCTCTGTCAAATAAACAAATACAATCTTTTTTTAAAAAGTGAGGTTAAGGAGAGCATATAATGTGATGAGCACTGAGTGTTATGCAACTGATAAATTATTGAACACTATATCTGAAACTAATGATGTAGTATAACTTGGCTAATTGAATTTAAATTGAAAATTAAAAAACAATAGTAAATAAAATAAAGGAAAATAAATAACTATTAACTAATTAATTCATTCATTCAAAGTGGCCTTTGAGGGACTCCTTCCTACATAGCTCAGTCAGATAATCAGCCAACCCTTGATTTCTGTTCAGGTCATGATCTTAGGATTGTGAGATAGAGTCCCACTTGGGACTCCTTACTGAGCAGGAAACCTGCTTGAGATTCTCTCCTTCTCCCTCTCCCACCTCCTCTATCCCTTCCCCTGCTTGCCCTCTTCTCACTCTCTCTCTCTCTCTCAAATAAACAAATAATCTTTAAAAAAAAAATAAAAATAGAAAGGGGCTTTGAAATTACACCTAAACACTCTTTTTCTTTTAATATTTTATTTATTTGAAGGGACAGAGGTGGGAGGTTGGGGGAGCCAGGTGGCGGGTTTTATGGAGGGCACGTATTGCATGGAGCACTGGATGTGACGCATAAACAATGAATTCTGTTACACTGAAAAGAAAATAAATAAATAAATAAAGGGGAAAAAAGATTTTATTTATATATTTGAGAAAGAGAGAGAGGATGAGTGAGAGAGGGGCAAAGGGAGAGGGAGAAGCAGACTCAACCACTGAGCAGGGTGCTCAACACAGGGTATAATCCCAGGACCTCAAGATCATGACATGAGACAAAGGCAGATGTTTAACCAACTGAGGCATCCAGTGCCTCTCTTTTAAATTACTTTTAAAGGGTATTATACTGAATGAAGTAAGTCAACCAGAGAAAGACAATTATCATAAGATATCTCTGATATGAGGAATTTGAGAGGCTGGGCAGGGGATTCAAAGGGGGAAGGGGGGGAAAAATGAAACAAGATGAGACCAGGAAGAGAGACAAACCATAAAAGACTCTTAATCTCAGAAAAAAAAACTGAGGGCTGCTGGAGGGGTTGGGAGGGATAGGGTGTCTGGATGATGGACACTGGGGAGGGTATGTGCTATGGTGAGTGCTGTGAATCGTGTAAAACTGATGATTCACAGACCTGTACCCTTGAAACAAATAATATATTATATGTTAACTTAAAAATTAAATTAAATTACTTCTATCAATAGTACACCTGGGTGGCTCAGTCTGTTAAGCATCTGCATTTAGCTCAGGTCATGATCCCAGGGTCCTGGGATGGAACCCTGCATAGGGCTCCTTGCTCTGTGGGGGACTGCTTCTCCCTCTCCCTCCGCCTGCCACTCTCCCTGCTGTACTCTATCTTTCTCTTGTCAAATAGATAAATTTTTTTAAAAACATTTTAAATAAATAAATCATTTCTACTGACAAAATTTTTAAAACTGACATAAAAATTTTAAAATTTTCAAACATTATCATCAATGCCCTTGCCAGTCCTGGAAATACATTTTAGTTGTATCAAAATGTAGGCAGAAGAAGATTGAGTACAATCACCAATACATAATAGATAGTTAATAGTGGAGCCTATATTCTGATATCAAGTCATGTTTGGTCCACTACAACACATGACCTTTCAAGCAGTAGTGTAGTTTTACTGGGGAAGGGATGAGAAAAGACACTGAAAGTACATAAACTGACATAGTGGTTGGGATCTCTCTGCAATCATACACTCAGTTTATTGATGTGTCTGCTTTTCTCTGTTGATTAAATTGCATTACTGACATCAGAGGAAAAAATTAAGTTGTCTAAACATATCAAAATTTGTGTAATAGATTTAAATCCTCTGCTATTCATGGAAAAAATCATAGTGGTTTTTGAAATCCCTTGTTTCTGTTTGTTATTCTAATCCTTTCTTTCCAGTAGAAAATCCACTCTGGTAAGGAAGTCTGTGAGGGTAACATTGCACCAAGATTATTTTTAATCACCTCTTGTTTGCATATGAAACAAAGTCACTTTCAAATATTGATTTTTTTCCACACTTATTAATAGGTAACATGATATAACTATATTGAGATAGGAAGGTTAAAACCATAGTCCTAAATGTTAAGGTAGCTTTCCTGAGTTCAAATTTATTGAACAAAGATTATGGGCATTTTCATAGTGCAAATGTCCTTTACCTCCTGATTTAGAAGAGGAAAATTCATTCATCTGTGTTTTATAGTATATTCCTTACACTTCTCTGAGATACTTATATATCACTGATAAAAACTTGAAGCCTATTTAAAATAAAACCTTGTTGTTTTGAAAGTAATTGTCTTCAGGGAGCCTGTGTGGCTCAGTCAGTGGGACTTTCAACGCTTCATTTCAGTTCAGGTCATGATCTTGGGGTAGTAAGAGCGAACCGCACAACAGCTCTGTGCTCAGCACAGAGTCTGCTTCAGATTCTGTGCCATTTCTTCTTCCTCTGCTCCTGCCCTGACTTGTGTCATTACAGGCATGAGTACACATGCATGTTCTCTTTCTCTAAAATAAGTAAATAAATTAAATCCTTAAAGAAGATAATTGCCTTAAATAGTTATGGTAACTGTAAAATTCATTTTACTTCTCCTCTCCCTAGGAAATTTACTTATAACATAATCTTTTCCTCTTCTACTTAAACATTTTATTGAAAATAAATGAATTGGGGGACACTGGGGTGGCTCAGTCAGTTAAGTGTCTGCCTTCATCTCAGGTCATGATCCCAGGGTTCTGGGATCGAATCCCACATCAGGCTCCTTGCTCAGCAGAGAGCCTGCTTCTCTCTCTGTCTCTGCTCCCCTCTGCTCTCTCTCTGATAAATAAAAAAAATAAATAAATAAAAATCTTTTAAAAAAGAAAATAAATGTATTAAGGAAATTCCTTTATAATGTCTGAGCAAATGATTTTGTTATGGAACTAGATTTAAAATCTAAAGCTTACCATAACTTTTCTAGAACTATTTTATCTGGTTTTATATAAAAATATTGTATTTAATTCATGCAGGCTTATACATGCAAATTCTTGTTAATTCACTCTCTTACACACGATCTTTATGCATTGTTCTTGTGCCTCCATTATTTTCTCTCTGCTAGTTTTTATTCTGGCTGCTCTGTGTCTTGTTTGTCAGAGAGGAATGGGAAATCAGTCAGTTTAGATGCTAACATTTGATTTTTCTCAGATTTTTGCTTAACAGCCTATCACCCTGTGTTTCTGGATGAAGAGCTAGCACAGTGACTGGAATAAGCCCTCTCAGTCTTTTTTTTTTTTTTTTTTTTTGACAGAGAGTGTGAGAGCACAAGTGGGCACAGTAATAGGCAGAGGAAAAGGGACAAGCAGGCTCCCCTCTGAGCAGGGAGCCCAATGTGGGACTCCATCCCAGGACTCTGGAATCATGACCTGAGTGGAAGACAGTTGCTTAACCAACTGAGTCACCCAGGTGCCTGGAGCCCTCTCAGTATTTGATTCCCTGTGATTCCTGTAAATTAAAAGACACGACCACCAAGTACATCAGCTATGCAAGCTAGTTAGCTAGTGAGTTAGTTAACACATTCTATCATGTCATCTCAACTTTCAATCTCCTCTGCTAACAAGACAAGGGTTTCCATAAAGTAGACTGGCTATCATGAAGTTAGAGATCTAAAGGCAATTGGGTCTTCCAATCCAATTTTTGTTTGGTTTTGTTTTGTTTTTAATTTTATTTTTTCAGTGCTCCAAGATTCATTGTTTATGCACCACACCCAGCACTCCAATCCAGTTTTTATATTCCTCTCCAGAGCTACATTTTTTATTGAGGTAACATTTACATAACATAAAATGCACCACTTTAACTGTTTCACTGTGTGCAATTCAGTGGCTAGTCGTACACTCACACAGTTGTGCAATCATCACCATTATCTGCTTTCATAGCACTGTCATCACCTCAGCAAGAAACTCCATATCTATCAAGCAGTGAATCCCTGCTTCTTTCAGCCCCTGGCAACCATTGATATGTTTCTGTCTCTAGGATTTGCCCATTCTAGACATGTCGTATAAATGGAATCATAGGATATAGGTTGCCTTTTGGGAATAGCTTCTTTCACTTAGCATAATATATTCAAGGTTTACCCATGTGGCTGAATCTATGAATACTTCCTACTTTTCTATGGATAAATGACATTCCATTACATAGATATTCCACTTTTGTTTATCCATTCATCAGCTGATGGACATTTAGGTTGTTTCCACTTGGGCATTTTTATGAACAATGTTGTTATGAACATTCATGTGTAAATTTTTGTTTGAATCATAGCATATTTACATGTGCTTTTTAATATTTAAAAAAGCTGGTGATGGTATTAGAAGGGCATAAAAAATTGGAGGGATGATGATATACATTGTTTTCTGAGCCAGCAGTATCATGTTAGCACTAGAAATACAAATGAATTGCACTTTATTTGAAATGCATTCATATGCCTAATACCTGGAAATCTTAAAAAGGAAATTTATAATTACAATATTGTTGCTACATGCCATTATCACCATTATGTACTCTTAAAATTAATCAAGAATCCCAAAGGGAAATAATTAATAAGGGTCACTTTAGTAACAGTTTCACATTAAAAAGAGAATATGATAAATGAAAACATCAATCAATGTAAAATCATACTGTTGATGAATGGAAAACAAAGCATCATTTCCTAAAGTTAGGAAAACGTTGGAGCACAGAGGCAAAGTCATTCTATATGTTGTACAACTTCCACACTTAATAAATACCAAATACTAGGTTTTAATGAACTAATAATATTCTAACATTTGAGTGTGAACATGAAATTCTAGAAACTCTTAATGAATCCATTATTAAGGTATGTAATAACTTTCAGTCATTTGTAAGTCAACTATTCTCAAATGAGGAAATGATTTGGTTGTTTTAGGGCAGTCCATATTCTGTCATGATACCCCTTGTAAGTCAAATCCATAAGGAATCATATTGAGAATAGTTGTTTCAGTCCAAGCCTGTTTTTGTAACTTTTTTCTAATTTAAATTTAAAGACATGTTCCAAAAGTAGTACTACATATGCCCTTTATTTAGTCACAGTTGTTTACATCTTGTATGTCTTTTCATCATTCTCTCTACATATATAGATACATGCACTTAATATTCTATATATACAAATACTAGTACTATAAACATAAATGTGTATGCACACATATATATATATACTTTCTAAACCATTTGATGATAAGCTGAACATTGTGCCTCTTTACCTATCTCAGGGTATATTTCCTAATTAGATCATTATGTTACCTAACCAAAGTGTAATGATCAAAATCAGAAAATCTGACATTGATATGTTATCTAATCCATAGTCCATATTAAAATTTTATAATTTTTCCAAGTGATATTTTCATACCTTTCTGTGTATTTCTATTCCCTCTAGATCCAGCCTAATGCAGGATTATACATTGCATTTAGTTGTCATTTCTGCTTAGCTCTTACCTGATTTTTCTTCAAAATTAACCTGAGATTTCGGTTTTGTTTTTTATTGTTGTTGGAGGCGGTGGTGGTGAGTTTTTTTGCAGGAATAAAACAGAAGTGATGATAGATCATTCTAATTCATATTTTCAAGAGCCATAAAATGCTGATTTTCCCACTGGTTTTGGTAACTGATCACTTGGATATGGCTGTCTCTTTCAAATCTCTCTAGACCTCAAAGTTACTATTTTCTTCATGTAATAATAAGTAATTTATTAAGAGATATTTCGAGACTGTGTAAATATCCTGTTCCTTATAAAACTTTCATACACTAGTTTTAGCATTCATTGATGATTTGCTACCTTAATCATTACTTCTATATTGGTAGTTAAGTATATTTCACTATAAAGATGGTTTCTTTTATCCCAGGTTTATTATTCATTTACTATAAAGCAATATTAATTTAACAATACTCATTTCACTCAATAAGTTTAATTTATTAATGTTATCATTTATTAGATATCCAAATTACACAAATATGGTGAATGGAAACTTCTTTTAATTGGATTCTAAACTTTTTTTATACGTCTTCATTTTTTGAGTAGTTCTCTACAACAAGGTGATTTTAGCTTTCTTATACTTTCCTTGATCATCCCAAAATAATACTGTCATTCTCCAGGGATCCAAGTTTCCCTTTAGTTAATGATATTTAAAAACCAATGTGGACATTAGGTGTGTTGGTTAGTGTGTTATTGCTTATTAGCCCTCAGAAGACTCTGTGTGTGTGTGTGTTATGCATTCATACCAATACCTCCAATTCTGATATACACTATACAAGTTACTTAAGAAAAAACTTCTTGTAATTTGTTTCCCCTAGAGTGAGAAGCCTCGGTATCATTTTCTTCAATGCCACACTTGAATAAGTCTAGAGTACACAAAGAAACTACAGAACTGATAATCCATATCACTGTGAAAAGTAAACCAAATATCCAGAAGTCAATTTTTTTCCTAACCTTTAATTAAAATTTATGTTTGATGAAATTAACAAATTTTAAGTATCCAATTTGATGAGTTTTGACAAACATAAGCCATATTCCTATTAACTGACAAGATCAATCAATTGTAAATTGTGGTTTCTACTTTGAGTTATAGATTAGTTTTGGTATGATTTCATTACAATTAATCAATATTTTCAACAATATTGACTAGAGAAATATATGGTAACTATAGGCATAGACAAGAACAAATGCCACTGGCAAGATAATCTTGAGCTAACAAATTAACACCTTGGTTTATGGTATAAACCAACAGGCATAATGGCATAAACATTAGGAGAATTATAGAGAATTATAGAGTTGTGGCATCTATGTGTTTTAAGAACTGACACTTAGAGTAACCCTAGTTTTAGAGAAAGTAAAACATAATTCTATCTTTAAAGAAGTCATTTGAATTAGGAAAAATTGATATATGATATCATTTACCATGGAAAACAGGTACAGAAGTAAATGCTGATAACTATATGTCAGGAATTAAATTCATCATAAATTCCCATTTATTCAATAGATTCACTGACATGTTGAAGAGCTTGTGGTTTTGAAATGAATTTCCCTGATGGTATCACATGGAGCACTTGGTGTGGTGCATAAACAATGAATCTTGGAACGCTGAAAAAATAAATTTTAATTTTAAAAAAAGAGATTAAGCTTGTTTCATGTTTTTGAAAAAGATTGTTTGAGAAATCAACTAAGTGTGTATACTAAGTTATATTTTATTTTCTACTGCAATTTTAAATTTACCCAACATAAATGCTAAAATAAAAGGTGACTGGAAGTCTCAGTCAGTTATGTGTCCACATCTTGATTTCAGCTCAGGTCATGATCTCAGGGTCCTAAGTTCCAGACTGGCCATGGGCTCTGTGCTCAGCGGGGAGTCTCCTGGAGATCTGTCCCTCTTCCTCTCCTTTTCTCCCTGCTCGCTCTCTCTCTCTCTCTCTAAAATAAGTAAACAAAATCTTAAAAAAATAATAAGATAAAATGACACAAATGAAATGTATGGTTCATTTCAAAAAAAAGTGTCCTTTCTTAAGATGTTGACAATTGACATTACAAAAAATAACTACAAAATATTTCTTCACCTTACAAAAAGTTAAAGTCAGAACATATACAATGGAAAGAGTTTCTAAGCTCAGGTAAACTAAAGAGATCCAAATAATTAAACTTTAAAGATCAATACTAAACTAGAAGAGTCAAGATATTTTTATTCACTGTTCTTTTTATGTTTTTATGTTACTTATTTCAACAGGCAATATTATTTATCTGAAGCAGAAAATATCTTACTAAACACATCTCTGAAGGTTCGTTTAACTTGCTGGTTTCTCAGAGTATAAATGAATGGATTCAACATAGGGGCAACTGAAGTATTGAGCACCGCTACTCCTTTGCTTGAAGTGACTCTTTCATTTGCAGATGGCTTTATGTACATGAATATACAACTACCATAAGTGATAGATACAACAATCATGTGAGAAGAGCAGGTCGAAAAGGCTTTTTTCTTTTGCTGAACCGAAGGGAATTTTAGGATTGTCTTGATGATGTAAGAGTAAGAAAGGATTACTAATAACAACGTGACAATGAGGATCATCACAGCTAAGGAAAAAGCAATCAGTTCTAGTAAATGTGTGTCTGAGCAAGAAAGTTGCAGGACAGGAGAAATATCACAAATGAAATGATCAATGATATTTGAGGCACAGAAATCCAGGTTAAGAGCAAAAATCAGTGGAGGGAAAACGACCAGAAAGCCAGTTGCCCAAGAACTGAGTACGATTTGATGACAAATTCTGTTGCTCATGATGGATGTATAATGCAAAGGTTTGCAGATGGCAACATAACGGTCATAGGACATAGCTGCCAGAAGGAAAAATTCTGTAACCCCCAAGAATATGTAAAAAAACAACTGAGATATACAGCCATTATAGGAAATGGCCTTTTCTCTGGTTACAATGGTGATTAGGAATCTGGGGATGCAAACACTTGTGAAAGAAATTTCCAGGAAAGAGAAATTACGGAGGAAAAAATACATTGGGGTCTTGAGGTGAGAATCCAGTAGAGTAAGGGCAATGATGGTTAAGTTTCCTATCATACCCAGCATGTAATTTAGAAATAGAAATAAGAAAATTACAATCTGTAACAGAGAATTATCTGTCAGTCCCAGAAGGATAAACTCTATCTGTTTTGTATGGTTCTTCATTTCTCTTGTGATTTCAAACAAATCCTAGAAATAAAAGGGACAACGATAAGAAACTATATGAGAAGTTTTATATCCAGGAAATAATATATAAAGAGATCCATATTCACATACATGCCCATTTATCAAGAAATACTCTATGAGGTTGAAGATATGATCTAGAACCATGCAACAGACAGTATTTTTAAAAATCACAACAGAAATCAACTCAGTTTTTAAAACTGACCTGCAAAATCCATAAGAGTTTATTTTTTCACTATTACTTACAAATTTCCAGCTCAAATGTAACTAATTCCAAATTTGTTCTTTCTTAGATAAATTAGATAAAATCTTGGTTCCAGATTCAAAAATAATTCATTCATTATTAATTATTAATTTCATCAAAATAGAATATGCTAGTATAATGAATTAAGACCTACAGTTAAATTCTGAAATTTTAGGTTTCATATTAAAGTGGTATTTGTTTACAGCACATTATAGCCTCTTGCAACTTTTCTATGAACTACTGATGAAGAAAAAAATGACAAAAGAAAAAGAGTGTAAAAATGTAATACCACAACACAATAAATACTAGTTGAATCTAGAAAATAACTAAAGCAATATGGAGCAAATGTAACCACATTTACAAAAGTCCAGTAATGGATCTGAGCAAGAAGAACATACTAATGGCTAATGAGGAAAAGGACAATCTGCTTTTCAGGCTGAAGTTTTAATGGGTCTTTTATTGTTTAAGAATGAATAAAGAATATCACCCCCCCAAAAAAAGAATATCAAAATAATAAATTGAAACTATTGTAACAGTAAGTTCAATAATGTGAAAAAATGTTCTTCCTATGCAAAGGAGAAAATGTTTAGAGTATATAATGGAATATTTACCCTTCTCAAAAGGCAATTAAATTTTCATATTACATACAAGCTATATGTCATGGCATAGTTTTGAATGTAGAGTAGAAATTCATCTAAATTTTTAAAAATAAGCAATTTTTTAAATAATTTTAATCATTCAGATAATTACATTTTGAAGTGATTCAAACTTCCAAATGTATTTTAGACACAAAATTGCAAAAATGTTATACAAACTGACCCCAATTTTATAAATTTCTGTATCTGGTACATGAAGGTATGATTTCCATAAATATATACAAAAATAAGAGTAATTAAAAATAAAGCACTTTCAATGAGCTATTAAATTATAGGTCCTTTATATTTTTTATTAAAAATTCAGCCATTCTTATTTGCAAACAACATATCAGATAAAGGGCTAGTATCCAAAATCTATAGAGAACCTATCAAACTCAGCACCCAAAGAACAAACAATCCAGTCAAGAAATGGGCAGAGGACATGAACAGACATTTCTGCAAAGAAGACATCCAGATGGCCAACAGACACATGAAAAAGTGTTCCACATCACTCAGCATCAGGGAAATACAAATCAAAACCACAATGAGATACCACCTCAAACCAGTCAGAATGGCTAATATTAACAAGTCAGGAAATGACAGATGCCGGCAAGGATGCGGAGAAAGGACAACACTCCTACCCTGTTGGTGGGAATGCAAGCTGGTGCAACCACTCTGGTAAAAGAATGGAGGGTCCTCAAAAAGTTGAAAATAGAGCTACCCTACAACCCAGCAATTGCACTACTGGGTACTTACCCTAAAGAAACAAATGTAGTGATCTGGAGGGGCACGTGCACTCCAATTTTTAAAGCAGCAATGTCCACAATAGCCAAACTATGGAAAGAGCCTAGATGTGCATCAACAGATGAATGGATAAAGAAGCTGTGGTATATATATACAATGCAATACTATGCAGCCATCAAAAGAAAGGAAATCTTGCCATTTGTGACAACATAGATGGAACCAGAGGGTATTATGCTTAGTGATATAAGTCAATCAGAGAAAGACAATTATCATATGATCTCCCAGATATGAGGAAGTTGAGAGGCAATGTAGGGGGTTTGGGGGGTAGGAGAGGAATAAATGAAACAAGATGGGATTGGGAGAGGAACAAATCATAAGAGACTCTTAATCTCACAAAACGGACTGAGGGTTTCCAGGGGGAGGGAGGTCAGGAGTGGGTTGTTGGGTTATGGATATTGGGGAAAGTATGTGCTATGGTGAGCATTGTGAAGTGTGTAAACCTAGCAATTCATAGGCCTGTACCACTGGGGCTAATAATACATTATATGTTAATAAAAAATTAAAAATTATTTAAAAATTTCAGCCATTCTTAATAATATCCTACCAAAGAAACTACACATGGAACATGCTTTCTCTAATTTCTCTAATTTATTATTTTATAAGAGCAAAATAAAAATAATGTGAACTCAGAACACTTACTGGTTGTATATTTTAGATCCATATTTTCAATTAAATCTAGTTGCCCTATTTCAAGCTTTACTATAAAGCTATGATCACCGAGACAGCATGGTACAGGCACAAAAACAGACATATAGACCAATGGAACAGCATAGAGTGTCCAGATATGGACGCTCAACTCTATGGTAAAATAATCTTTCACAAAGCAGGAAAAAATAT
>ML098871.1:0-23332 GCA_003697995.1 Taxidea taxus jeffersonii
GATTTCCGAGATGGTCAAGCAGTATGGAGGGTACTAGCCACTGCCCGTGGCCTGAGGCTGTTCCCAGGGCTGCAGCCTTTTCCGCCCCTCAGTCTACGGTTGCAGTCAATAAAGCGCTTGTGTGGGGGGTGCTGAGTTTTCACAGATTCCCCACCCTGCCTCTGAGACCATGAGCCCCACTGCCGCACTGTACTCCGCTCTGTGTTTCGTGTGTGGCGGGTGGGCTTGGGCTGAGGCCTGGCCTGTATCTGGCCTCCAGCTGCCGCAACACATGGACCTTGGTTTTAGGTCGACCTCCCTCTTCCCAGAGGTCTGCTGTCCTGACCAAATGGGTTCATCTGGAGAAGGGGGGCACTGGGTCCAGAACGTCCTTAGCACCCCAGGATCCCACTGCCTGGGGAGAGTTGCAGGGCTCCTGATACAGGGGTCCACAGTCTTCTGGAGCCACGTCCTCGCAGTGTTCTGCTCTCCAGGTAGCGGTGCACCCTCGCCCCGAGGGGACGCATCCTTACCTCCTCCTACCTTGGCCTCCGAATTGTGGACACCGGATGCCCCAAGGCCGACCCTCACCCATGAGCAGCTGGACAGAGGTGTGTGAGGTGGGATGTTAATACCCCCCCTTCCTCTGCTGCACACTTCGACCCCTGCTGTGGTTCAACCACACCTGAATCCCTGCCCAAACTGCAGTGTCCCACCCAACTCAAGGGTGCGCCGTAGGACTTGGGGTACCCCAGGTGGAGGAGGGGCACTGGCGGATCTGCCCCTCGGGGTCAGGTCGGAAGAGGGCCAGTCGCCCTGACCCCCAGGCGAGTGAGAAGGGCAGTAACTACCTTCCAGACCTGCCGGGCTGAGGATCCGAAGGCTGTGTGGCCAGGAGCTGCCCAGGACACATCTGTGTGTCCCCGCCCCGCCCCCGCTGCCCCCTCTGGACTGAACCCAGGCATCTCCGCAGTCCCGCCCATCCATGTCCTCCTGGGATCACCCTACACAAAGCCGGAGGGCAATAACTTTCCCAAGTGCTCTTTGTAGAAGCCTGGGGTGCAGGTGTCCCCACCCGCGGTGGCCCGGCTCCTCTCTGGGCCGCCCGGAAGCCCCACTGTCAGCAGCCAGGACCATCCAGTGACCTGCGCTTGGCCTGCGGGTACCTCCCTGCTCAGCTGTGATTGCAGAAGCTCCACGTCCAAGGGGTGTGTTTGCTCCGGTGCTGTCGTGAGCGCTGGGACCCTCTTCCCGAGCTGTGGGTGGGAGGCCTGCCCTGCTGCCCTGCCCATCCAGCTGGGGCTGTGGCCGCACCCCTCCCCAGACCCCGCCAGTCCCACAGCAGACAGGAGCGGGTCCTTGCAGTGTCCCCCTGTAAGGCCCACGCTCCCTGGGGCGGTCCCGCTGCTGCTCACACTGCGGGAGCCCAGGGAGCCGGGACACCCGCGCACTTGGCGGCCCAGCCAGGGGATCCCCAGGCGGCAGCCCAGCCAGGGGATGGGGAGTTAGCAGACTGTCCTTGCTGGCGGAGGGGATGGCGAGGGGCAGGAGCTTAGCCGCCAGCAGACCTTGGTGATGGTGACGTGTGCAGGAGTCCTCGCCAGGGGATGTGTTTTTGCCTAACTGTCACTTATTTTTACTATCATTTCTTTCTTTCTTTCTTTTTTTTAAGATTCTATTTATTTATTTGACAGACAGAGATCATAAGTAGGCAGAGAGGCAGGCAGAGAGAGAGGAGGAAGCAGGCTCCCCACCGAGCAGAGAGCCCGATTCGGGGCTTGATCCCAGGACCCTGAGATCATGACCTGAGCCAAAGGCAAAGTCTTTAACCCACTGAGCCACCCAGGCGCCCCTTACTACCATTTCTTTAAGGGTTATATGATTTAACTTCTTAATCAGATAAAATTTGCAATACACAAGTTTTTGCATTTTTACCCATGGAAGGTGTACATGTGGCCTTTCATGTTTCTGGTGTGTGTAGCTGTCACCACTCTAGTTCTGACTGTCTCCCCTGCCGTCCCCCCCGCATCAAAAGACATCAGGTACCCACGAAGCACAAACCACGTGGCGCTAACCCTACCCCTGTGAACCGCCCACCTGTGCTTCTTTAGGGACCCCTTTAGTGGGGTTTCTCGTAAGGCCAAGCCTACAATTCGGGCCTCTTTTGCCTTGTTTGACAGAACTGATGTTTTTGCGGCTCCCCTAAGCCACAGCAGGAATCAGAATTGCAACCCTTTCTCTGGCTGATAAATACTGTATCGTAAGGATGGGATGCTTTTTGCTTCTTTTTTCATCAATTACTGGGCATTTGGGTATCTCCAGTTTTCTTGGCTCTCAGGAATAATGCTGTTGGAGACTGTTGTGTGGACACGTTTTTACTTCTCTTCAGTGTTCCAAGGGGTGGAATGACGGAGTCATGTCACGGGTCCACGTGTAACTCTTTTGAAAAGGTTGATTTATATATTCTAGAAAAAGAGAAAGCACACGAGCAGGGGCAGAGGGAGAGGGACAGGGAGAAACAGACTTCCTGTTGAGCACAGAGCCTGACCCAGAGATCATGGCCCCAACTGAAACCAAGAGCTGGTGGCTCCCCGACTGAGCCGCCCAGGCACACCCCTGCAACTCTGTGAGGACCTGCCAAACCGCCGCCAGTGCTGTGCAAGGGCTTCTGTTTCTCCTTATTCTCATTAACACTTACTTTTACCTTAACAAAATGAGAGCAGTCCCACTGATCGTCAGTGCTGTGTCACCGTGGTCTGCTGTGGGTTTCCTTGGCAGGTGCTGCTGCCAGCGACTTCTCACCTGCTTGTTGGTTGTTCCTGGTCAAGTCTTTGTCCTTTTACTCATCTGGCTGTTGGTCTGGTGGTTCAGTTGTGCTCTGAATACTGTCCCTTGTCAGATAACGGGAGTCTCAAGAACGCCGTCCTCTTGGAGGTTGCCTTCTCACCTCCTCGACACAGTCCTTTGACGTACAGATGTTCTAATTTGCCAAACTGCAGTTTATCTGTTCTCTTTTGGTGCTTACGTCCCATTTAAGAAACCCGGGGCGCCTGAGTGGCTCAGTGGTTAAGCCTCTGCCTTCGACTCAGGTCATGATCTCAGGGTCCTGGGATCAAGCCCCACATCGGACTCTCTGCTCGGTGGGGAGCCTGCTTCCCCCTCTCTCTCTGCTTGCCTCTGCCTGCTTGTGATCTGTCTGTCAAATAAATAAATAAAATCTTTAAAAAAAAAAAGACAGAATCAGACTCATAAACGCAGAGAACAAACTGATGGTTGTTAAACAAGCAATATAATACTCCGTATCAAGAGAATGAAGAAAAAACACATGCTCATCTCAGTTACTACAGAAAAAGTAATTTGACACAATCCAACAAACTTTCATGGTAAAAAACATAGTAAAAACCTAAAAATAGAGGGGAAATTCCACAACCTGATAAAGGACATCTATGGACGGTTCACAGCTGACATTATACCCAATGGTGAAAGACTGAAAGCTCCCCCCCAGATCAGGAACAAGACGAGGACGTCCGCTTGCTGCACACGCATCCAACATTGTAGTAAAGGTTCCAATTGGGGCAGAAGGCAAGAAACTGAAGTTCAGGGGGGCATCTGGATTGGAAAGGAAAAAGTAAAACTATCACCACTTTGTAACAGAAAAACTTGACAAAATCACTGAAAAATATTAAAGACATTAGCAAAATTGCAGATGACAAAATCAATACACAAAAATCCGTACCAATTGGCAACCCTATGACATAACTAAGAAACCAAGTCCGTTTACAACAGTATCATAAAAAATTATTTGGTAAGAAATTTCACCGAACAGATGCAAGACTTGTATGCTGAAAACTACAAAACATTGCTGAAAGGAATTAAAGCATAAATAAATGAAATCCATCCTGTGTGCACAGAATTGAACTCTTTTTTTTTTTTAAAGATTTTATTTATTTGACAGACAGAGATCACAAGTAGGCAGAGAGGCAGAGAGAGAGAGGAGGGGGAAGCAGGCTCCCCGCTGAGCAGGGAGCCCGATTCGGGGCTCGATCCCAGGACCCTGGGATCACGACCTGAGCCGAAGGCAGAGGCTTTAACCCACTGAGCCACCCAGGCACCCCCTGATTCAGCTTTTTATTTGTTTTGTTTTTTAGAGTCCACATATGAGTGAAACCATACACTATTTGTCTTTTTCTGACTTATTTCATTTAGCATAATACCCTCCTGGTCACCCACGTTGTCACAAATGGTAAGAGCCAATGTTTTTATGGCTGTAACGCTCCATCACATAAATGCCACATCTTTATCTGGTCGTGTATTGACGGACACTTGGGCCGCTTCCATACCTTGACTATTGTCGATAATGCTGTAATGAACACAGGTGTGCATATATCTTTTTGAATTAGTATTTTCAGTTTCTTTGAGTAAATACCCAGTGGAATTCCAGTAGAATTATTGGATCATATGGTATTTCTTTTTAAAATTTTTGAGGAATATAATAATTGTGTTTTTAAAAAAGATTTTACTTATTTATTTGAGAGACAGACACACAGCAAGAGAGCGGACAGAAGCAGGGGGAGTGGGAGAGGGAGATGCAGACTTCCCACTGATCAGGGATCCCAGGATCCTGAGATCATGACCTGAGCTGAAGGCAGACGCCTCGTGACTGAGCCACCCTGGCGCCCTAATAGTTGTGTTTTATCTCTTAAACCACGCTCGCACCTCTGGGACAAATCCCATTCGGTCGTGGTGCATGATCTTTCTAGTGTGTTGCTGAATTCAGATTGCCAGGAATTTGTTGAGTCTTTTCCCATTTGCGCTCATGAGGGGAATTCGGTCTGTGGTTTTCTCCTTGCGGTGTCTTTGGCTTTGGTGGCGGGGTGACGCCGGCCTCCCCCACTGAGTTCCACGTGTTACCTCCTCTTTAGGCTTGTGGAAGAGTGTGCGACAGGGCAGCTGCTGCCCAGCTGGGTGTGAGGTGGGGACGGGCATGAGTTAAAATGCCACAAACCACTGTACTGGGATTTCATGATTTTTTTCTTGATTACGCTTTCCTCTGATTTCTGTCAGCTGTTACAACTGCCCAGAGTCGGAAAATGTTGACTCAGATCATTTTCACAATTTACTTGCTGCAGTGGTAGAAGGATGGGCTTTGGGGATTTCCTGTCCTGCCATTTTTCTGCATGATGATAATGGTTGTTTCACACGGGCACTTGTATGTCATCAGGAGTGAGATCCAACCCTGGAGAGCTCTGGACCACGGTAAGTGTGGGTGCCTCCCAGTTTCAAAATTGAGCAGCTAAGATGTGTGCCTCTCAGTGATGGTAAACCCCAGCCAAAATGTGTAAAAGCAATAAAATGGGGGTCAGGAATGACCAATAAAGAAAAGAAAAAAGGCAAAGAGAAGGACAGATGACAAAATGGCAGAAAGTTACTGCATGAGGGCACATGGAAGCTAAGTTCTGAATGGAGTCCTGGCCCAAATCAGGCTCTCGGTGGGGCCCCTGTTCCCTCCTAGGAGGCATTTTCCACTCCTCAGACCAGTAATGGGAACAGAGATAAATGGTGGTGGTGGGCTCATCTTCACACTGGATCAGTGACCTTCTGGGTAAGAGCCATTGCTCCCCCCACCCAGCCAGGTGAGGACATGGGCCAGCCACCAGGTGTCCCTGGGGCCGACCTGCTCACCATGAGCAGGGTTGTTCGGACCCACCAAGTCAGAGCTTCGAGTGGGTCCAGTGCCTGCATGAGAGGCTGGAGGTAGAACATTCCAGATCAGTGAGGCCGTTGGCTGTACCCATGTCATCCAGCTGCTGTCCCACACCAGTCCCTCAGCTCCTGCCCAGGCTCTAGCAGCAAGCTCCAGGATGTTAAGATGCCGACCCCCAAATGTGGCCCCAAATGTGGCCACCTTCTGTGGCCTCACATGTCCTGGAGCAGGGATGTGTGGGGCCAGCTCCTGCTAACTCATAGGAGTGGTCTGGTAACTGTCAAGGAATTTTCTGTGCTAAGTATGAAACACAGCTGTTGTTCAAATGAAATCATATAGGAAAAAGTTGAGTACTCCAAAATCCATCACCCCACAAAGTTAAGGAATAAACTCTCAAAGTCAATTTTTAAAAATTGTGGTGAAGTGTATATTTAGCATAAAATGAACCATATTTTAAGTTCTAAATTTTAACCTTATTTATGTACACAACTGAGTTTCTTTATTTATAAGCTAATTTTCCAAAATATGGGCGAACGTGGGAGGAAGGATAATGGTAGAATCAGCAGAAACAGACTCCCTATGAGAGTTATCTTCTTCCCTTTTGCACTGTGGTCCTTCTCGGCTTCCCACTCATCAGCCAACGCCTGGGAGAGCTGGGGCCCCTGCAGCCCATCCTGCCCCAGCAGCCATCTGGCTCTCCCCTTTGCGAAGGGTCCCAAGCAGGCTTCCAGCTCTAGGAGCTCAGGGGGGAGGTCAAGGTCATGCTGACGCCCCGTGGTGTGCAGACCTAGAGGCTTCCGCCCCGTCTAATTACATCAGCCCCTCCGGAGCCCCGAGGAGAGAGTCTAGGCGCCACCTTCATCTCGGGGTCCAAACAAGATGGGAAATACCTCAAATTTTGTCAGTCTGAGTCCCCTTCCACACCGCGAGAGAACCCAGGTAAAACGTGCCTGTGCTCTCCTTGTGGAGGGAAACGTGAGGAAACCCAGACGTTCCCTTTCTCCAGATTACTGGTCCGTGCCTGTGGCTTGTCGTCCCCGTGGGGCCCTTGTTCAGATCGGGTCCAGACCCCATCTAGCAGGTGGCTGAAACTCCACCAGCCCTTCACAGTTGGGTTAATTCAGATGAGGACCCCCGAGGGCTCTCACACCTCACTGTGTCCACCGCCGCACGAGCCCCTTCTGTGCCAAGTGCAGCCTGGCGTGGTGCTGACGCTGACCTCCCCTGGCCAGAGCACCGTGCCAGGGTCCTCCGGCTCCCTCCGGAGGGAGTGAGCACTCCAGGCCTGAGTGTGGGGGTGAGAGCAGAGCCTGGGAGGCTGCTGTGGCACCTGAGTCGTTCCCGTGCGTGTCCCTTGGGCTTTTCTCAGGCCCACCGTCATCAGTCCTGTCCAGGGCACGAAGGGTTCCCCCAACCGCTCCTGCCCCAGTCCCAGTCGGGGGCCTGAGCGTGGCCCGCGCGTTGGCTGTGCAGTGAACTGTTCCTTTAACCCGGCCATTGCTCGGAAGTTGCCCTGTGCACCTCAGTGGCCTTCCTACCTGCAAACATCTCAGAAACCATGTGGTTTTTCTATTGTTTTAGGGTTAATTGATCCATGCACCAGTCAGTGCTGACAGATGGGGAAGAGGAAAAGCATTACGCGAACCAATGCATAAGCCAAAGTCTAAAACGCCACATAATAAAACATCTTGTCTTAAGAAAACCCTTCTCGTTAGCCGTCACCCTATTATTTTTGACCCAGTCTCCACCGTACTTCCAGACTGTAAGCTCGGCCAACGTGAAGGACAGTAGTGGTCTTGACCCCATCCAGGTGGGCCTGGAGTTTCCCCTGGTAGGAGGCAATGACACGAGCAAAGAGCATCCTCCGAGAGGCGAGCAGCACAGCTTACAGGACACCAGGCAGTGCTCAGGGGCCCAAGGACACACCCGCAGAAGCACTGATGGAAACCCACCATGTGCCCCTCGGCCCCAGGCTGGTGTCATTCCTGCTGGGATAAGACGTGAGCAGTGGACCCGCTCTGGAGACAGCAAAGTGGCATTCATTCCAAAGTGACCAGACACGGCAATGGCAGGGCGCTGGGACACAGAGGCAGGAGAACACCAGGTGCTCAAGGGAACAGGTGAGCACGTGGCCTGGGCCTCACAGCCGTGCACCTTGTCAGGGACTCTGTCCTGGACGTAGGGCCTGGCCACAGGACACGTTTTGACCAATGAAAGATCAATGAAAGTGCAGTGAGCAGTGTCCAGACAGTGCTTAGATGTGGGTTTGGCCTCCTGTAACTCTGCCGAAGCCAAAAACGCGCTTGAGGAAGGTGGCGCGGCCCCAGCCAGCAGTGACATGAAGGCAAAGCCATGAGCCCTGGCCCACAGGACAGTGGATGCCTGTCCCCGGGCCCCAGAGACTTTCGTGGAGCGACGTATTCTGCAAGAGCTAGCTAGCACTGCGTTTCAGAAGCTCGGGCGCCCGGGGGCTCAGTCCGCACCGCGCCTGACTTCGGCTTGGGTCACAATCCCGGGGTCCTGGGACCGAACCCCGCATCAGGCTCCCCGATCCGGGGGAGCCTGCTTCTCCTTCTGCCCCTCCCTCTGTGCTCTTTCACTCTCTCTCAAATAAATAAATAAATAAATAAATAAATAAATAAATACTTGTGCTCTCTCTGTCTCTCAAATAAGTATTTTTAAAACTAGAAGCTCAAATGAAACAGCCAATAAAATGTGAAACATGAGAACATGAGAAATATAACCCAAAATATCCATAATCGTATTAAATGTGAGTTGATGAAGTACCTCATCTAAAAGTCTGTATATGGAAGTTTTTAGCACATGTACATTGGAACAGGAACACATCAAGAAACAAAGGAAAACAACCACAGTGTAAATATTTAACACAAACCCCCCAGGGCTGATAAAACCAATTTGATAGGGAAAAAAATACATGTAAAAATTCAGTAATATTGGGCACCTGGGTGGCTCAGTGGGTTAAGCCTCTGCCTTCAGCTCAGGTCATGATCTCAGGGTCCTGGGATCGAGCCCCACATCGGGCTCTCTGCTCAGCGGGGAGCCTGCTTCCTCCTCTCTCTCTGCCTGCCTTTCTGCGTGCTTGTGATCTCTGCCTCTCTTTCTCTGTCAAATGAATAAATAAATAAAATCTTTTTTAAAAATTCGGTAATATTATCACACATCTGAACAAAACAGTAAAAAAATTGACCTAATGGGCTCCATGTGCACGGCCCCCCACGTGTTTGCGTAGGCCGCGGCACATTACACATGAACCATCTGTTGAAACTACAGAATTGTTGGGGTTTGGCAGTTGCCAAGTGTTCAGCAAACGTAAAACATTTCACATATTTAAATAATTGATAGTATGTTCTATGATCAGAGCAGAATTAATCTAGAAACCAACAATGAAAGATGAAATAGTTAAGTAGAGAGACAGAGCAATATGTCACTCAGTACTCAGCCATCAACTGAGGTCGCAGAAAATGAATTGAGAAAATCTGAATTCATGGAGACTAAGTACGAACAGCAGATGCACATGCAGAAATGAAACGCAAGAAAAGAGAAGGTGCAGCTGGGCTGGTAACAAGGGGTGAAGTTTTTAAGGCGCTTCGCTGCCAGGACATACTCCCACAACTGACAAACACTGGGATTAATAACCCCAACGGCATGCTGGAATCTGGGAGAAGCACCTGAAGTTCAGGGACAGCGCACACACGGGCCCTGCGACGGGAGTGGGATCAGACGGTCTAGTCAAGGAAAGTAAGAAAGGCACTAGAGAGAAGTGCGAAGCGGAGGGAGTCAAATAATAACGTGCCAAACTGATTTGCATTCATTGACTGCTGGAGTTGGTTTACTCCACTCTTCAATGCAGAAGCCTTTATTCTTCTGGTGAAGTTTTGAGATAAGAACAGACTGAATATCATAAAATGGAAACTTTATGCCAGGGAACATTAACTGAAAGTCTGTCGGGACACTTACAGTAATAAGTAATAATACTGGACAATGTAGACATTAAGGGGAAAAGCACCACCAAAGGGATATTTCATGATACGCACCCCAAGACATATATTCAAAGTGCAAAGATATGGGAAAAAGGCAGATTTAAAAACCAATACCTAACCCAGTACGCCTTACCCACAGAAAATCAAAGAATTGCACCAAACATCAGCCCTGAAAGCATGCCAGCAAGCAGTGGAATGAAATATTTACAATGTTGAAAGAAGAAAAACCCCATTTACCTGGAATTCCACATATACTGAAATTATTCCTTTAAAGTGAGATGAAATGTATTTTCTCAAGCAAAAACAAGGACTTTTTCAGCAGGCCTACCTTGTAAGAAATGTTAGAAGAAAATTTTCGGGCAGAAATAAAACTATACAGGGAAGCCTGGGTGCCTCCCTTGGTTGAGCATCTGGAGCCCCGCGACCTTCCGCTCAGGGTCCTGGGATCCAGCCCGGCGGGGGCTCCTTGCTCAATGGGGACCCTGTCCCTCCCTCTGCCCCTCCCTCCGCTTGTGGTCTCTCTCTGGCAAGTAAATCAATACAATCTTAAAATAATTTTTAAAATTTAAATTTATTAAATTAAATTAAATTTAAATTTTAAAATAAATGTATTTTATTTAAAGCTATATAGGTTAGAAGCCGTAATCTAGGAAGTGATCAGAGAAGAAATAAATGACGGCAAACGGGTCAACACCGCGGCTGCAGTCGCACTAGAGAGCATGGGGCAGCCAGTAAGCTACTCGCAAAGCTTAAGAGGAAAAGCTGGGGGATGAGTCGTCCGTAGGGAACTTTGAAAATGTCCAACAATTTTAAATTGGGCAAAGAACTTGACCCCCCAGCATTTCTCCCGGGAAGATGCACAGAGAGCCCAGCAGCGCCTCGCGGGTCGCCGAGGAAACGCGAACCAAACACAGCGGGGTTCCACGTCCTCCCCCGCCGCGAGACGAGCACAGCGAGGCGCGGGGACGGAGTCACCCTGAGGGACAGCCGCCGTGGGGCCCAGTGCGGCCGCGCCGGCCGTGAGCCCGAGAGGAGGGGGACCCTGTGCGCCCCGGAGCGCACACGCACTGGTGCCGGCAGCGCGGTTCCCGCCCGCGGACAGGGCCCGAAGGTGGGCACAGCCAGCGACCCATGGAGGGTGAACAGGGGGGCGGTTCCGCCCCGGCCCGGTGCTCAGCGGCGGAAGGACCCCGGCCCGACACAGGCCGCGGCTGGCACGGACCGCAGCGGCGCCCCGCGGGACGAGGCGCACACAGACGGCGGCTACTGCGTGCTCTCGCTCCCCGGAGCGCGCAGCTCGGCGGGGGCCTTTCCAGCGGGGTCGGGGTATCCGAGGCCGGGAGGGCAGGGGAGTGGGCGCCGCTTCCTTAGTGGGCGGGTCTTTCCCGGCGTTGATGACAGTTTTGAAACCAGAGGGAGTGGTGGTGGCACAACACTGCGAAGACACTGAAGGATCATCGCCCTTATGTCATCTCGGTTTGAAAACGGAAAAAACAAACTCCGACATCTCCCCGGGATTCCAGAAGCCAAGCGCGCCCGTGGGGCGGTCCCGGGATCCCCCGCCGGCCCGCGCTTTCCCCGCAGCCCGGAGGAAGCGAGGCGCGGCGGCTCGGCCCTGCCCGGTCCCTGCCCCGGGCAGGCCCCAGCACGCCCCGGAGCCCCTGATGAAGGCAGAGGATCACCGGTCTCAGAAGTTTGAGAAATCGCTGTCCAAACATTAGCTCTCCACAGATTTCATCAGCGACGTCTGCGGCCGCAGAGGGCAAAGCAAATAGACTGACCAGAATTACTTCAGAGAAGAGAACCAATAGCGCGGCCAGAGCAGAAGGGGAAACAGTCCCCCCTGGGGGAAGGGTGAATTCAGTTTCCCAAATCGCTACCTTATATTATTTTAGAAGTGCAATTTTTGTGAAAAATAAAAAAATAATAAAAGTCCAATTTTGTTTTCTTTATTTATTTAGAAATTTTTATTTTATTTATTTAAATTTTTTAAAAAGATTTCATTTATTTATTTGACAGACAGAGATCACGAGCAGGCGGAGAGGCAGGCAGAGGAAGGGGGAAGCAGTGTGGGGCTGGATCCCAGGACCCTGGGATCATGACCCAAGCCCAAGGCAGATGCCTCCTGACTGAGCCACCCAGGCGCCCCAAAAGTCCAATCTTCAACAAAGCATCACGATAAACAAATAAACAAGAGACTATGGCTCATACACAGGAAAAAAAGGAGTCAATAGAAATTGTCTCGGAGGGACCCCAGATGTTGTAATGCTAGAGAAAGACTTTAAATGAGCTCTTGAAATCTGTTCAAAGACCTGAAAGGAAACAGGGAAGCACAGCAAAGTATGAGAAGGAACTCTCACCAAATACAAAGTATCAATAAAGAAATACAAGTGGTCTAAGCTGACCCAGTAGAAATTACAGAGCAGAACAGCGCCCCCCGGAAGGTCTCACAGAAGAGGTCAGCAGCGGGTCCGGCAGCAGAGCAGCCCGTGAACGTGAAGGTGGGTCAATGGAGGTTATCCAGTCTGAGAAGCAGAACAAAAAAGAAGAATTAAGTTAGTCTCGAAGACCTGTGGGGCTCAGTAAAGGGTATCAGCACATGTGCGCATCATAGACATCCCCAATGGAGAGGAGTGACAGAGGAGGGGCAGAAATTTTATGTGAAGAATAAGGACTGATGTGGTGAAAGCATGTCCTATGAGTTCAACAGCAGCACAGAAGGTTAATGCAGAGACCCAGCCTGGACACAAGATAACCAAGCCCCTGGAAGTGAAGTCGAAGAGCCAATTTTGAAAGCCCCAAGAGAGAAGCAAGTCCTTCTGTAGAAGGAATCCCCAGGAAGATCAGAAAGGGTGTCCCATCAGAACCATGGAGACCAGCAGGCAGGGCCATGACATGTCACGGTCAATCCAGAATTCTATATCCAGCAGAAATAGCCACACAAGTGAAGGAGAATTCAGACATTCCCAGGTAAACAAACCAAGGAAATACTCTAGGCCAGCAGAACGGGCCTACAACGATACTGAATGGAGGGACGCCTGGGTGGCTCAGTCGGTTAAGCATCTGCCTTCAGCTCAGGTCATGATCCCAGGGTCCTGGGATGGAGCCCCATGTCAGGCTCCCTGCTCAACAGGGAGCCTGCTTCTCCCTCTCCCTCTGCCCTTCCTCCCCATTTGTGCTCCCTCTCTCTTGCATATAAATAAATAAACTTTTTTAAAAAATAAAAAAAATTTAAAAATACTAAAAGGAGTTCTTTAGGCTGAAGTTAAAGAACAGTGGACAGTGACTCAGATTCATAGGAAGAAGTGTAAGATCCACACAAGTAACTATATTTGGAAATATAAAAATCTTATAAATGTATCTTTGTTTGTACCTTTTCTTTTTATTTAAAAGGTGCCTGCATTGAGAAACATTATAAATCTGGTATTTATATCAAATATTATTATATGCAATGAATAAAGATTTATGTGTGACGAAAATGTCATGAAAGATGAAGGAGTGAATGAAGCCACACAGCAGTAAAAGTTTTGGCTATTATTGAAATTAAGTTGGGTTATTTAAAGCCAGTTTATGATAAGGTAAAATGCTAATCTTAAGCCCCATAGCAGCCACTTTTTGCAAGAAAGTAACTTGCAAAAATATATAGTAAAATAGGGGTGCCTGGGTGGCTCAGTCATTAAGCATCCACCTTCTGTTCAGGTCATGATCCCAGGGTCCTGGGATCAAGCCCCACATCGGGCTCCCTGCTCGGTGGGGAGCCTTCTTCTCCCTCTCCCACTCCCCCTGCTTGTGTTCTGTCTCTCGCTGTGTCTCTCTCCGTCAAATAAATAAAATCTTAAAAAAAAATAAATATAGTAAAATAAATGAAAAGGAACTTAAAATACAAATGATCTATTTCATACAGGGAAGGCAATTATTGAGGAATAGAGAAAACAGAAAATAAGACCTAAGATATTTAGGAGAAATGGCAAATCAAAGTCACTTTTACCTTAATAAACATATTAAATACAAATAGGTAAAACAGTCAATTGAAAGACAGGAAAAAAGAGAAAAGTGACCTGAATAAAGGCAGTCTGTAGGAAACCTTCTGGCTGGACAACACACACAGGTTGGGAAGATATCCGCTCCGGACAGCCATCAGAAGAGGCCTGCCCTGGGGACACTAAGGGTCAGACGGCACAGACTCGAAGGTAGTTGTCACTGGGTATAAAGGAGGGCATTTTTTTTTTAAGATTTTACTTTCTTTTATTGGGAGAGAGTGCACAGAGGGGTGGCGCCGAGGGAGAGACTCACAGAGACTCTGTGCCGAGCTCTGAGACCAACGTGGGACTCGGTCCCGAGACCACGACCCGACCCGAAATCAAGAGTTGGACGCCTAACCCACTGAGCCACCCGGGTGCCCGCATGGAGGGCACTTTATGATTAAGGAAGGACCAGTTCACGAGCAGGACACAGTAACCCACAGTGCGAGTTAGTTCACGCCATAGGGGCCCAGTCGCCATGGTGCTTGGTGGCCCTCAAGGAGGCTGCCGCTTCTTGTCCCCTGACTGGGCGTCCCTGAAAGGGGTGAGGACGGAGGGGAACAAGCTGTCAGGTCAGCACTAGGGGCCGCGGCCGACACGTGGCCCATCGTCCCATTTTACAGACTTAGGGGCAAATTCTGCCAGTCTCTTGTCTCACAGATCTCTCACGTGTCTCTACACGTCCGACAGCCATGGCGCGGGCTCCCAGAGACACTCCTCGTCCCCTTCAGGGTTCCAGGGATCCCTGACCTCGAAAAGGCACCTGCTTCACTTCTCAGATACTCAGGCCGGGCTCCCAAGCGAGGCGCTCGGTGGGAGCTTCACCGCCCTGACCAGCCTCAGCCCGCAGGCCTCACAGAGTGCCATGAAGGGTCCTTCGGAGAGGCGCACTGAAATGAAATGGAAGAAGGCACATTTCAGTCACAGTCGCATATCGGTCATAGTCGCACAGTCGCAAGCCTCACCCTTGGCCTCCCTTTCTGCCCTACATCAAGCTGACAGGAAAGCCCGGCTGCCGTCTCCTTTGGCGCTGGAGGGGAGTCCAAACCACGCGTGGTAAATCACGTCCCGGCCCCAGTCCCTAAGCCACCGTAAAAGCCCCGAGCAGCCTCCTTGCTCTGCTCCCTCAAGCCGTTCATGGACCTGCTGGGATCACCTCACTCTCCCCATAATGCATCATCGCGTGAGAAATACGCCTCACCTCGGCCTCTTGGCGGATGTGGGGCCTCGTCACAGTCAACACTGGGATCAGAAGTTTTGGGGTGGGTGGGGGGACATTGTCGTCCTGTGGGGTGGTCCCACAGCAAGTACAGCCCAGCTGGACTAACATAGGAATGCACATTCTTATGGGCACATGCCATACTGTCCAGATGGGACACATGTGAAGCCATAAAACAATTCTCAATCAATGAAAACAGCTTGAAATCGTACAAAATATTTGATCTGACCACAATGAAATACAGTTAGAATTCTGTAACAGAAGTAAAGCAGTTGGGCTGCCTGGAGGGCTCAGTGGGTTGAGCCTCTGCCTTTGGCTCAGGTCATGATCTCAGGGTCCTGGGATGGAGCCCCGCATGGGCTCTCTGCTCAGCAGGGAGCCTGTCTCCTCCTCTCTCTCTGCCTGCCTCTCTGCCTGCTTGTGATCTCTGTGTCAAATAAATACATAAATAAAAATATTTAAAAAAAAAAAAAAAAAGGACGCCTGGGTGGCTCAGTCGGTTAAGCTGCTGCCTTCGGCTCAGGTCATGATCCCAGGGTCTTGGGATCCAGCCCTGCATTGGGCTCTCTGCTCGGCGGGGAGCCCGCTTCCCTCACCGCCTTTGCCTGCTTGTGTGCGCTTTCTCTCTCTGACAAATGAATAAATAAATAAAATCTTAAAAAAAAAAAAGAAGTGAAGCAGGGAAATTCCCTGCATAAGCAGAAAACCAAAGAATAAATCACAAGATAGACAAAAAGCTTTGAGATGAGTGAAAATAAAACCCGAACGTATGAGCATTTTGGGGAGCAGGGCAAACAGCTCTTGGAGGGAACTCCCTCAGGCAGATACTCCTACACGAAGAGGAGAAAGAGGATCAACGCACGGCCTCTCACTGTGGGAAACCAGAAAAAATAGGACCAAACTAAAATGAAAGCGAAGGAGGAAGGAGGAAGGAAATAACGTTTAGAGCAGGTGTGAAGAAAATCAACAAACCAGAAGTGGGTTTGTTGACAACACCAACAGAATGGACAACCCTTCAGCTAGATGGACTAATAAGAAAATACTCCAGTTTCTAAAGTCAGACATGAAAGCGGGGACATTACAACCAACTTCCAGAAATAACAGGACTATAGGAGTGCCGTGGACTGTGGTACACCAATGGGTCTGAAGAGCCGGATGAAAGAGTCCGACACACACACCATCTCCAGACTGGCTCAAGGGGACACAGAGGACACAAATACAGAAAAAGACAAATGACCCAGTTCAGAATGGCCAAGGGTTGGGTTAGACACTTCTCCAGGGAAAACACTCAAGGGCGGGAGCGCACAGAAGAAGAGGCTGGGCCTCCTAAGTCACGGGCCAATGCCAGCAAACATGACGATGAGATGCCCCTCTCCCCGAGACTGGGTGCTTGAGTTTCTTTGTCTTTGACTTTCGACAGTCCATGATGCGTCTATGTGCACATCTCTTGGACAGTCTATGACACATCTACGTGCACATCTCTTTGGGGTCATTCCTTGAATTTGCAGAACTTCTTGGGCATGTGGGTCAGTGGGGATTTTTTTCATTGATTTTGGTAAGCTTTTGGCCACTTTTTCTTCAAATGCTCATTCTGTGCTTTCTCTCCCCTCTGCCCTGGGGCCCCTCTCACCGTGTGGGACCATGGCTGGCACCCCACAAGCCTCTGAGGTCCGATGCATCTGTCTTCTGCACCATGATCCCAGTTACCGACCTTCGTGCCCGCTCGCTGACTCCTGGCGGGTCTGGCGCATTCTCCACCCCGCAGCTGATTCTCATTTCATTTGTGCCCTTCCCAACCAGAATCACCACTGGATTCTTCTGAAAATGTTTTCTCTCTTTCTTCATAGTCTCCATTTAGCGAAACACTATTCTCATTTCCTTTTATTCTCATTTCATTTTTGTTCGACGTGTCTTTGGGGTTTCCCCGATCATATTTTAAATCTTCATCTAGCGTGTCTGTCCCCTCAAAGACAGCTCTGCTGAAGGCGTCCTGCTGTGTGTGGACTGTATATCCGTGACTCTTGGTCTGGAATTTTACTGGAAAACCGGACATTTTCAATCTCATGACCTTGCCTTGCTGGAAGCCGGGCCCCGCCCGCTGGGCTTTGCCGCCCACTCTGACTGCTGTTGCTGTCTGTCTAGGGAGGTTCCTGCACACGTTCTGGGAGGCCTGTGTTCTGTGCTGGGCATAGACACTGAGTTTCCATTCGGTTACTCTTGTGGTGAGCTCCTGTGTGCACAGAGATTAAGACTGGAAGCAGCAAATCATGCAGCCTTTGCCAGGGGGTTTTGGGGGCGGGAGACACACCTTCATGACTCTGGTAATTTGCATGCCTGCTCTGGTTTTCACTTCCTGCTCACGCAGGGCTTCGAGGTCATCTTGACTGCAGAGATTGTCAAAATATAGATCTAGCAGAAATACTTTGTTGGTACATGTATGTACACTAAAAAAATGTATAATCCTTAGGGAAAAGGATATCCTGAGACAGACACTAAGCTGATATGCGAAAATAATAAATAAACGAATGGCAAAGACTCATGGATGAATGAGTGTAAGGAAAACCAAGGCCCCAAGAGGAAATACCTCCGTCCGCTCCCTCCATACCTGCCCCCTGCTCCGGAGGTCCCTAGTGCCTGCTGCGACCCAGTCCCTAACCCTGCAGAGAAGGTCAGTGCCTGGGGTCGCTCTGCCTTTCCCTCCCACGTGTCCCTCCCATGTCTCTGGCAGTGAAGACACCTGGCTACAGGAATAGCGGGCGGGGTCTTGGTCTGTCCCTGAGCTGTGGCTCCGGAAGGCAGCACAGGCTGGACTCCAGAATCACATAATTCACTCACCCCCAGCAGCCCCTTCCCCGGGGTTTGACAGACCCCACACCAGCAGGAGCCCCCTGAGGGAGTCCTGAGACAGGAAGGGGGCTGAGGGGGGTTCTCTGAGGCTTTCTCCATCCCAGGCCAGTTTCCACCTTCTCACTTGGGACAGACAAGAAATTATCCAACAGTGAGAGACACCGGTCTCCTCGTGCAAGTCAGCCCTTCTGGAAACATCCGAGACACTCATAGGGAGCTGTGTCCAGCACACAGAAAAAGCTCTTGATTTCCTGGATGAGGCCCACGACTCCCAGAAATTCTTGCCGGGTCCTGAAATTTAACCTGAAGATGAAGGCAGCAGCTAGAAAGCAGGGGAGGGTTGGGGCAGCCCCAGCCTCGGTCTCAGAATCTGAGGAGAGGAAGCATGACCCTCTCCAGCGTGGCCCTGCCTGCACTGAGCCCAGGAGTCTGGAGCTCCGGGTCAGGAAGCTGTCAGGAAGACCTCAGGGAAATGCCTCTGAGAAGCTCTGGGGGCATGCCTTCCAGCACGGGGGCATGAGCCGGCCCGGTCCCCAGGCAAAACTGTGATAATTATATCGAACAACTCTGTATAGGCTCTGGAAATGGCCCCAAAGCCAAGCAGCCGGTGAAGAGACCTCTACTCCGAACAGCTATGAAAATGTCGAAAGAAGGGTCGGACCTTGTGCGGTAGGAGCCAAGATCACACGCTGCCACCACCTCTCCCCACCAGGTCCTCAGGGTTGAGTCCTCTCTGGACCCTAGGGCTGGACACAGGACTCTCTCTCCCAGCATCAACTGGAAGGCTCTATCCTGCAGGAGCAGGACTTCCTCATTTCTCGTCCTGCCTGCCGCCTCTGGCTGAGGCCCCGGTGAGCGAAGTCCGAGACTGGGGCTCCCTGCTGCCCAGCTCCCAGTCGTGGAACAGAGGCTCTGCCTGGGGCATGAGGCACTGGGCATGTGGGGACCCTAACTGTCCTTGCTTTGGGTCACGAGCCAGAGGCTCTCCATGCTGAGGGAGGCGAGCGGCGTTCCCTCCACTGAGTGCTCAGCCCCTAGAGGGGAGGGGAAGCCCCTCAGAGAGAAGTTCCCACCTGCAGCTCCAAGAACTGGCTCAGAGGTTTTGCTGGGCAAGAGAAGCAGGCCACAAAACAGAGAGTTCCCAGTCTCTTCCCCCAAAACTGGCTTCCTCTGCAACAGAACATGGTGTTCAAGCCCAGGGTCAGTGTCAGAGACAGTGTGGGCCGCGGTGAAGGGCAGATGGGAGGACAGGCAGGGACTCATGAAGATTCAATCTCAGCTGTAGGTCAGCCCCTTTGCAGGAACAGACCATGGAATAAGCAGTCTGAGTCCTCACTGTCAGGAAAAACAGCAAACACTGGCATCAGAAAACGCTCCTTCAACGCAGCCGGAACTGGACTGCATGTGTGTGCAGAGCAATCTGCACAGGACGGCCTGGCTGAACCGCTTGAGCGGCCAGCAAGCAGTCAGGGGAGTCAGCGGGGTGCAGTAAGGCAGGCCTGCCGACCCATAGCTACGGCAGAGTGACTGGGCCGAGGCCACCACTGTGCCTCCCTGAGCGGGGGCCGTGGGAGAAAGAAAGAACCAGACCAGGCGCTCAGTACTGAACCAGCAAACAGCAACCCCCAGCCTGGAAAGGGGGAGCCAGGACCTGGGATTGCTGCAGCGTATGGTCTAAACTGTCCAGGTTCCAGCAGAAACAGAAGAGCAAGCTGAGAAACTATAGCACGTTCTCCGGAGAGAAAGCAGCCAACGGGAGCTGCATGTCAGAGTCAGATGTGGCCTTCAACAGGAAAAGACGGAGAGCAGCCTTATAGATACGGTCAGAGAGCTAGAGGAAAGCCTGCTCAAGGTCGTGCAGGAGGCTGTGAGGCAAAGCTACACAAAGCAGAGGACATCAATAAAGAGATAGACATGGTGCTTTTGTAAAAATTATTTTTATTAACATATAATGTATACTTTGCCCCAGGGGTGCAGGTCTGTGAATCATCAGGCTTACACACTTCACAGCACTCACCATAGCACACACCTTCCCTAGTGTCCACCCCCCAGCCACCCTCTCCACACCCCTCTCCCCAGCAACCCTCAGTTTGTTTTGTGACATTAAGAGTCTCTTATGGTTTGTCTCCCTCCCGATCCCGTCTTGTTTCATTTTTTGCTCCCTACCCCACATGACCCACCACTCTGCCTCTCAAATTCCTCATATCAGGGAGATCATACTATAGTTGTCTTTCTCCGATTGACTTATTTCGCTAAGCATAATACCCTCTGGTTCCATCCAGTCGTTGCAAATGGCAAGATTTCATTTCTTTTGATGGCTGCATAGTATTCCATTGTGTATATATACCACCTCTTCTTTATCCATTCATCTGTGATGGACATCTAGGTTCTTTCCATAACTTGGCTATTGTGGACATTGCTGCTATAGACATTCGGGTACACGTGCCCCTTTGGATCACTACATTTGTATCTTTAGGGTAAATACCCAGTAGTGCAATTGCTGGGTCATAAGGTAGCTCTATTTTCAATTTTTTGAGGAACCTCCATGCTGTTTTCCAGAGTGGTTGCACCAGCTTGCATTCCCACCAACAGTGTAGGGGGGTTCCCCTTTCTCCACATCCTCGCCAGCATCTGTCATTTCCTGACTTGTTCATTTTAGCCATTCTGACTGGTGTGAGGTGGTATCTCATTGTGGTTTTGATTTGTATTTCCCTGATGCCCAGTGATGTGGAGCACTTTTTCATGTGTCTGTTGGCTATCTGGATGTCTTCTTTGCAGAAATGTCTGTTCATGTCCTCTGCCCATTTCTTGATTGGATTATTGGTTCTTTGGGTGTTGAGTTTGCTGAGCTCTTTATAGATTTTGGATACTAGCCCTTTATCTGATATGTCATTCGCAAATATCTTCTCCCATTCTGTCAGTTGTCTTTTGGTTTTGTTGACTGTTTCCTTTGCTGTGCAAGAGCTTTTGATCTTGATGAAGTCCCAATAGTTCATTTTTGTATAGTTCCCTTGCCCTTGGTGATGTTAGGAAGAATTTGCTGTGGTTGAGGTCAAAGAGGTTGCTGCCTGTGCTCTCCTCAAGGATTTTGATGGATTCCTGTTTCACACTGAAGACTTTCATCCATTTTGAGTCTATTTTCGTGTGTGGTGTAAGGAAATGGTCCAGTTTCACTCTTTTGCATGTGGCTGTCCAGTTTTCCCAACACCGTTTGTTGAAGAGGCTGTCTTTTTTCCATTGGATATTCTTTCCTGCTTTGTCGAAGATTAGTTGACCATAGACTTGACGGTCTATTTCTGGGCTCTCTATTCCATTCCAATGGTCTATGTGTCTGTTTTTGTGCCAGTACCATACTGGAGATAGACATTATTCTTATAGAGAGGGAAAATCTGTCGAAGGAAAGGATAGTCACTGAAATCTAACAGTTCAACACAAAAGGTCTGGACTCCAGCTCTACACCTAAGGAGCCTGGAGATTGTCACTCCCGGCTTGGCAACAGGAGAGCAGATGCAGAAACTGAAAATCGAGAACTCGGCTTGGCTCTCTCCGAGAAGGCACAGGGTGAACAGCAGGCCCCACACCGGAGAAACGGGAGAGAAGAGGGGCTTGCAAACCAGGAGCCCCCCTAGGCACTGAGTCCCTGGGGAAGACTTTGGGGGACCAAGTCCAGAGATAAAATTTCCACAGCTCAAGGGAGCCCCACCGTGTTCTCGGAGTGAAGAACAGAGGAAAATCCCTTCTGCTTCTGGCAGGAAAGGGAACGCCAGTGCTTTGAAATACGCCTGGAGCGTTCTGTACTCCTGAACGAAGAGCCCAGCCACTGTGGGGGACCGAGAGACCCTGTCCAACTCTGTCGGCCTTCCCATACACCCTAAGCCAGGAAAGAAAGGTCACCGGCCAGGGCAGGAGGGTCTCCTGAAGGGCTAAGGCCTCAGCCTGGTGTGACAGAATGCACCCCCACAGCAGGCCATGCACACAGGACACCCTGCTGAGACCAGGACACTGGGGCAGAGCGAGCCAGGCCCACAGCCTGACGGGGACGTGCCCACTTCGGAACCTCGGAGCTGCAGCCACGACACCGAAGGGGCCACGCAGACTGTGGGGAAAACACCGGGGCCATTCTGCAGATGGAGAAATAGGTGCTGAGTGGGGGACAGGCACAACGTTACTCAGAGCGGCCAAGTAGTGGAGACAGCTGCGTCCAGCAAGTCACTACTGGGTGACAAAGTCCTCTACCCACGTGACGCAGTATCGTGCGGCCGTAAGATGTTAAGATGTATGGACAAAAGCTAAGATAAAACTAAGCTTCAAAACATTATTTGACGGGAAAGCAGCCCCTCCCAGAGGACAGCGTGCGACAGAATGAGGGAAATGCAGACAGATGCCTACAGATAAAGGGAATGCCAGACCCAGGAGGACCGGAAGACGGGGAACCAGTGAGTGGTCCGATGTGGGGCTTATTTTTGGTTATAAAAATGATCAGCAACTAAACATGAGTTACGGTTTTCGCACACCAAGAATGCACAGGAAGTCACTAACTGACACACCGTGTACCGGATAAACAGCAAACTCTGTTCTGCACATCACATGGGTTAAAAAGCCAAGTTCTATAAAACACGACTTCCATCAGTTACAGTAAAAGAAAGTGAAGATCAGGTAGCGCACAGCCCTTTGTGCCACCTGGCTCTGGTGGCAACTGACACCCCTGTGGTTGGCCCACCTAGTGCCAGCGAAGTCACCGATTATAAAACACCAGGAAAGAGAAACTTCTGAGAAGCCAGACCTGCCCTGGCGGGTGGGGGGGAGGGAGGGCACATGAGCACAGTCCCCGATTCAGACTCACCCACTCAGTCTCTGCATCCGGAGCCCACTTCCCCACCTCCGTCAGCCAGGACACACCTGCTCCTTCCAGAGCTGGAGATGGTCAAGGAGAACAAGGTGGACATCCTGGGGCCTCCCCAGAGCTCGGCTCCCGTGACCACCACCGTGATCAACATCCAGACAGAGACAGCCGTGCCCGACCACATCGTCTGGTCCCTGTTCAACACCATCTTCTTGAACTGGTGCTGCCTGGGCTTCGTGGCCTTCGCCTACTCTGTGAAGGTGCGTGTGTGGGGTGGGTAGGGGGGCTCTCCATGGAGGTGCAGGTGCAGTGAGCCCGCGGGGGTCCACCGGGCCCAGGGCGCGTGGGGTGTGGGGAGCCCGAGGGTGTGCATTGTGTACGAGAGTGAGGGTGTGTGAGTGTGTGCGTGGGACCACTCCCAGGGAGAGCGCAGGCTGAGGCTACAGGGAGGACATGGGGATGGCAGGGTCGGCCTATGTCCCTACCGTCCCCAAGAAGTTCTCCCTCCCAGCCTAAGTGGGGACGTTACATCCTCACACTGTGGATTCAGACCTCAAGTCTGGTGTGAAAGATGCAAAAGGTACTCAAAGCCTGCTCCCCCGTGATGGGGCGTGAGGCCAGTGAAGGGGCCAAAGCAGAGAGAGGACAAGCCCTGGGGTCCCCTGAGAGACTGAGGAAGGAGAGGGAGGCCCCAGGAGGGAGGGACCCACGGCGGGG
>ML098873.1:0-26313 GCA_003697995.1 Taxidea taxus jeffersonii
GGATGTTGAACCAACCCTGCTGCCCTGGAATAAATCCCACTTGGTCGTGGTGAATAATCCTTTTAATGTACTGTTGGATCCTATTGGCTAGTATTTTGGTGAGAATTTTTGCATCTGTGTTCATCAAGGATATTGGTCTGTAATTCTCTTTTTTGATGGGATCCTTGTTTGGTTTGGGGATCAAGGTGATGCTGGCCTCATAAAATGAGTTTGGAAGTTTTCCTTCCATTTCTATTTTTTGGAACAGTTTCAGGAGAATAGGAATTAATTCTTCTTTAAAATTTTGGTAGAATTCCCCTGGGAAGCCATCTGGCCCTGGGCTTTTGTTTGTTTGGAGATTTTTGCTGACTGTTTCAATCTCCTTACTGGTTATGGGCCTATTCAGGTTTTCTATTTCTTCCTGGTTCAGTTTTGGCAGTTTATATGTCTCTAGGAAAGCATCCATTTCTTCCAGATTGTCAAATTTGTTGGCATAGAGTTGCTCATAATATGTTCTTATGATTGTTTGTATTTCTTTGGTGTTGGTTGTGATCTCTCCTCTTTCATTCATGATTTTATTTATTTGGGTCCTTTCTCTTTTCTTTTTGATAAGTCTGGCCAGGGGTTTATCAATCTTATTAATTCTTTCAAAGAACCAGCTCCTAGTTTCATTGATTTGTTCTATTGTTTTTTTGGTTTCTATTTCATTGATTTCTGCTTTGATCTTTATTATTTCTCTTCTCCTGCTGGGTTTAGGCTTTCTTTGTTGTTCTCTCTCGAGTTCCTTGAGGTGTAGGGTTAGGTTGTGTATTTGAGACCTTTCCTGTTTCTTGAGATAGGCTTGTATCGCTATATATTTTCCTCTCAGGACTGCCTTTGCTGTGTCCCACAGATTTTGGACCGTTGTGTTTTCATTATCATTTGTTTCCATGGTTTTTTTCAATTCTTCTTTAATTTCCTGGTTGACCCATTCATTTTTTAGAAGGATGCTGTTGAGCCTCCATGTATTTGTGCTCTTTCCACATTTCCTCTTGTGATTGAGTTCTAGCTTCAGAGCATTGTGGTCTGAAAATATGCAGGGAATGATCCCAATCTTTTGATACCTGTTGAGACCTGATTTATGACTCAGGATATGATCTATTCTGGATAATGTTCCATGGGCACTAGAGAAGAACGTGTATTCTGTTGCTTTGGGGTAGAATGTTCTGAATATATCTGTGATGTCCATCTGGTCCAGTGTTTCATTTAAGACCTTTATTTCCTTGTTGATCTTTTGCTTGGATGGTCTGTCCATTTCAGTGAGGGGTGTGTTAAAGTCTCCAACTATTATTGTATTCTTGTCAATGTGTTTCTTTGATTTTGTTATTAATTGGTTTATATAGTTGGCTTCTCCCATGTTAGGGGCATAGATATTTAAAATTGTTAATCTTCTTGTTGGACAGACCCTTTGAGTATGATGTCCTTCCTCATCTCTTATTATAGTCTTTGGCTTAAAATCTAAGTGATCTGATATAAGGATTGCCACCCCAGCTTTCTTCTGTTGTCCATTAGCATGGTAAATTGTTTTCCACCCCCTCACTTTCAATCTGGAGGTGTCTTCAGGTCTAAAATGAGTTTCTTGTAGGCAGCATATTGATGGGTTTTGTTTTTTTATCCATTCTGAAACCCTGTGTCTTTTGATTGGGGCATTTAGCCCATTTACATTCAGGGTAACTATTGAGAGTTATGAATTTAGTGCCATTGTATTTCCTGTTAGGTGGCTGTTACTGTATATTGTCTCTGTTCCTTTCTGATAATACTTTTAGGGTCTCTCTTTGCTTAGAGGACCCCCTTCAATATTTCCTGTAGAGCTGGTTTAGTGTTTACAAACTCTTTCAGTTTTTGTTTGTCCTGGAAGCTTTTTATCTCTCCTTCTATTTTCAATGATAACCTAGCTGGTAAAGTATTCTTGGCTGCATGTTTTTCTCATTTAGTGCTCTGAATATATCATGCCAGTTCTTTCTGGCCTGCCAGGTCTCTGTGGATAAGTCTGCTGCCAATCTAATATTTTTACCATTGTACGTTACAGACTTCTTGTCCCGTGCTGCTTTCAGGATTTTCTCTTTGTTGCTAAGACTTGTAAATTTTACTATTAAATGGCGGGGTGTGGGTCGATTCCTATTGATTTTGAGGGGTGTTCTCTGCACCTCCTGGATTTTGATGCTTGTTCCCCTTGCTATATTAGGGAAATTCTCTACAATAATCCTCTCCAGTATACCTTCTGCTCCTATTTCTCTTTCTTCTTCTTCTGGAATCCCAATTATTCTGTTGTTTCATCTTATGGCATCACTTATCTCTCGAATTCTCCCCTCGTGGTCCAGTAGTTGTTTGTCTCTCTTTTGGTCAGCTTCTTTATTCTCCGTCATTTGGTCTTCTATATCACTAATTCTGTCTTCTGCCTCATTTATCCTAGCAGTAAGAGCCTCCATTTTTGATTGCACCTCATTAATAGCTTTTTAAATTTCAACTTGATTAGACTTTAGTTCTTTTATTTCTCCAGAAAGGGCTTTTATTTCTCCAGACAGGGTTTCTCTAATATCTTCCATGCCTTTTTTGAGCCCGGCTAGAACCTTGAGAATCGTCATCCTGAATTCCAGATCTGACATATTGCCAATGTCTGTATTGATTAGGTCCCTAGCCTTCAGTCCTGTCTCCTGCTCTTTTTTTTGTGGTGAGTTTTTCAGCCTTGTCATTTTGTCCAGATAAGAATCCGTTGTTCTCCTTGTTAAGTGAACTTGGTCTTGGCTGGATTTCTTTGATCTTCTGGGGGAGGGGCCTGTTGTAGTGATTCTCAGGTGTCTTTGCCCGAGGCGGAGTTGCACCGCCCTTACCAGGGGCCGGGCTAAGTAATCCTCTCAGGTTCGCTTTCGGGAGCTTTTGTTCCCTGAACGCTTTCCGTAGAGTTCCGGAGGACGGGAATGACAAAGGCGGCCTCCCAATCTCCGGTTCAGAGGAGCTGAGAGCTAGGGGCCCCAGTCTTCAGTGCGCCTTCATAGAAAAGCTTTTAATCCCTCCGGTCTCCCCAGCCCACATTTGCGTCCGGAGACCGCGAGACCGCGCGTGCCTGGAGACCGCGCTCAGAGAAAATCGTGCGTAATCAGTCCCGTCTCACTGGCTTCTGGGAGCGCTCCGAGCTCACCCAGCCTGTGACCAAGCGTCTCTGTCTCTGGCAGAGTCCCACCTGGAGTCTCCGAACCCCATAGATCCCTGAGCTCTCCCGGGTCGGAGTCTCCCCGGATCTTGTGGGGACCCCTCGCACAGAGCACCGGCCCGTGTCACAGACCACTAGGAAACCTCGGCTCTGTCTCCGCAGCCGGCTTCGCTGCTCTAATACCTGTGAGCTCTGGGACACTCAGACACCCCTGATCCTTCTGTGACCCTGTGGGACCTGAGTCCACGTTGTCCCCGTGAGGTCTTTACCCCAATTTAGCCTCTGGAGTGATGTCCCTCCGTGGAGCCAACTTTTAAAAGTTCTGATTTTGTGCTCCGCCGCTTGCCGGGAGCCGGGCCCTCCCCCTGGGGTCTATGTTCCCGTCGCGTTGGATTCACTTCTCTGCTGGTCCTACCTTTCAGAAAGTGGTCGATTTTCTGTTTCTAGAATTGTTGTTTTTCTTCTCTTCGATCTCCTGTTGGATTTGTAAGTGTTCGGAATGGTTTGATAGGCTATCTAGCTGATCTCCTGCTGGCTGATGTCGTCTCAGCCTCCTACTTCTCCGCCATCTTGACTCCTCCCCCACTGCAAGTTCCTCTCTTTATCATCAGCCAGATGTAAGGGTTTCCAGATTTCAGCTGTTCTTTTCTTTGACTTGCTTTCCCCAATTGGTTTGACAAAATAATATTCAAATAACTCCAGTTACATTTTGTCTTGTCTTATTTGATTGGGTTGTATTACTCTGCATTGTAAGTCACAGAATATAGACCAAAGTATAGTTTTTCTCTGTATCTATGGTCATAGTGATCTGAAACAACAACAACAACAGAAACCAAAATTAAAATTTTTTTTTAATTTTTTTTAAAGATTTTTTTATTTATTTGTTAGAGAGAGAGAGAGAGAGAGAGAGAGCACAGACAGACAGAGAGGCAGGCGGAGGCAGAGGGAGAAGCAGGCTCCCTGCCGAGCAAGGAGCCCGATGTGGGACTCAATCCCAGGATGCTAGGATCATGACCTGAGCCGAAGGCAGCCGCTTAACCAACTGAGCCACCCAGGCATCCCCAAAATTAAAATTTTAAAACAGTTTTAACTCAGGTGAAATGTAACAGGATGTTTAAAAATTATAGGTTTAACAATTATCTGGAAATTTTTTATGTGAACAAATGATGAGTGGTTAAAGGCCTAATTTTATTTTTTATTTTTATATCTAGTTTTCCATGGGTACTAAGGCAATAGTTTTAGAGGAAAGTCAATGAGATTTGGCAGTCTTCTTGGACTGACTCTGTGAGAAGTCACTAAAGTGATAGAGTTATATGTGGTGTCTCAAAGAAGAGCAACATTTACTATAATACTATTTCTGAAAAACAAACCTGATCTTAAAAATATTCAGCTTCTGTAATAAAGCAGGGAGTATACAACTAATAAGCATGGTGTGCATGAATAAATGTAAACTATTTTACTATTACTTCTAAAATAAAATTGCACTGAACTTTTAAATATTTTCAGTGAAATGATAGGTTTTCTTGACCTTTCCAGTATATATTCCCTTAGTCAACAAGAATCTTTCATTTTAAGGGGGAAATTTTATTATATTAAGAAATCTTGTGATTCTCTGACTGGCATCATATCACATAACAATTAAGAATGTAAAGTCAAAATTTTCAACCTAAACAATGTTTTACAAAATAAAAATAACTTTGGTTTTCTTTACCCTCTAAGTAAACTACATTGGCCTCTTGTATCTTCTTTAAAAAGAAAAAAAGTCAATTGAGAAATGGTGATTCCCTGTATAATACCTTCAAATGGATCCCCTTACACTAAGAATAAAATTTAAGCTTCTTATTGTGGATGTGATATGGCTCCTACCTCCCTCTGACCTTGTCACCTCCCAGTCTCTCCTCAGTCACCATGCTCTAGCCACTTGGGTCTTTGTCCTTCTAGATGATTCTGCCAGCCTTGTTCTGGCCTCAGGTTCTTTGCCTTATGATCTAGAGTGGGCTTTCCCAGAGCCCTGCACCACTGGCTCTTTGTAGAGTCATTCATTTTCTAGCGCGAGTGTTTATGCCTCGGAAGGACCTTCTTCAGTCTGAAGTGGTCACCCTCTCCTTCATTCTGTTGTATTTTCTTCTTAGGGTGGATCATGATAGGAACTTATTTGTACTATTTGTTTTCTTTAGACCATCTGTCTCCACCTCTCTCCCTCTACACTAAACAGAGAATTGGTTCATAAACACAGAAATCAAAAATAATTTAGGGCTTCTGGGGGGCTCGGTTGCTTAAACATCTGCCTTCCCCTCAGGTCATGATCCCAGGGTCCTGGGATTGAGTGCCCCCTTGGGTCTTCCCCGGGGTCTGCTTCTTCCTCTGCCTCTCCTCCCACTTGTTCTCTCAATCTCTCTGTCAAACAATAAATAAATAAAATATTTTTAAAAAATAGTTTAGTGGAAGAATAAAAAACCAAGTAGCTACCCCAAGTTACCCTCTACTCCCTGGCAGTGATAAGTGGGTTCTGGAATGAGGATCTGGGTTCTAGCCAATGATCCTATATGAATTAGCTGTTACCCTTCAGGCAAGTCACTTCACCACTCCATACCTGTTTCCTCATGTATCGATGAAGGAGTAGATGATTTCTGAGATGTTTTCTACTCCGAATATCTTATCATTTTTAACTCAAATACTGGAACTTGGCAGTCTGATATCATGGTGGATGTATACATATATATATTTTTTGAACCTGTAATTTTATTTGCTTTTTTAAAGTTTTTTTTTTCTTCACTGTAGCACATACTCTCCTCAATGTCTGTCACTGAGCCACTCCATCCCTCCCATCCCCCTCCCTTCCAGCAACCCTCTGTTTCCTGAGATTAACAGTCGCTTATGGTTTGTCTCCCTCCCTGGTTTCATCTTGTCTCACTTTTCCCTCCCTTCCCTTATGATCCTCTGTCTTGTTTCTCAAATTCCTCATATCAGGAGATCATATGATAATTGTCTTTCTCTGATTGACTTATTTCACTTAGCATAATACCTTCTATATCCATCCACGTCATTGCAAATGGCAAGATATTGTTTTCCGATGGCTGCATAGTATTCTATTGTATATATATATACCACATCTTCTTTATCCATTCATCTGTTGATGGACATCTAGGCGCTTTCCATAGTTTGCTATTGTGGACATTGCTGCTATAAACATTCGGGTGCATGTGCCCCTTTGAATCACTATATTTATATCTTTGGGGTAAATCCCAGTAGTGCAGTTTCTGAATCCTAAGGTAGCTCTATTTTCAACTTTTGAGGAGCCTCCATGCTGTTTTCTAGAGTGGTTGCACCAGCTTGCATTCACACCAACAATGTAGGAGGGTTCCCCTTTACATGACAACATGAATGAACCTTGAAGGAATTATAGTAAATAAAATAAGTTAGAGAAAAGCAGATACTGTTTGATTTCACTTATGTGTGGAATCTAAAACAAAAAAATAAAAATCAGAAAACAAAAAAAACAGACTCACAGAGAGAACAGATTGGTGGTTGCCAGAGGTGGAGGGTGAGGGTGGGGAAAATGGGTGAAGGTGGTCAAAACTGGAAGTTTCCAGTTCTGAAATAAGTAAGTCATAGGGATGTAATGCACAGCATAGTGACTATAGTTAATAATACATCTTAACTATACTATTAATAATAGTATTGCATATCTGAAACTTGCTGAGAGAGTTGATCTTAGAAGTTCTCATTATAAGAAAAAATATAACTATGAATGATAATGGATGTTAGCTGGATTTATTGGGATCATTTCATAATAAATACAAATATTGAATCCTTGTGTCTTACACCTGAGACTAATATAATGTTATATGCCAATACTTCAGTAAAAATATTACCTGTGAATGTTGTATATTCTGGTCCTAAATTAAAATGGCTCACAATTTCTAAGTAACATAAAATGCAATGTTTGCATAAGATTGAAGTTAATGGACAGATCAGCTATTGTTGAAATCTCTGAACTTTGCTGTGGGTTTATGTCATTAGAGTTCCTTACAAATTTTTAAGTACCAGAGTGAGAGATAGGGAGCTATAAATCCCCCTACCATTTTCTGCCCAGAAGAGACAACCAGACTTCACAAATAACATCTACAACTTATACTTCATCTACCCAGATATCACTGGAACTTCCAGCTATACTCCTTAGAGCAGGTGGAGGCAGAAGCGCTAGTTAATAAAAAGCAATCTTTCTACTTCTCAATGGACTCCTCTAACACTCTGTAGATAAACCTATAAAAAGGTATGAATAATTCTAATACAGTCTGAAAGGTCTGGGCTCTAGCTTCCTTCCACTGGCAAGTAGTTGTATGTCCTTTGACACTTTTGGGTGCAGTGGAATCATTTTTGGAATAATCCCTCAGACCCTACAAATTCCCTGAAATTGTAATTCCAACTTCCAGTTTTTCTGAGTAACTATGGTAAACCAAATTCATTAAATATATCTTAAGACGCCTATGAAAGAGAAGAAACTGGTCAAAGATGAAAACCGCAAGAGACTTTATGAGAAGAAATCACATCTGCATGGTTCTTTATCAAGCATACCAACCTTCTTCAGGTGGAAGAGAGGTTGAGATAAACAGTGACCATAGCGGGTGTTTTTTTATGCCTCTCATAAGATGGAACTGAGTTCAGGGCAGCCAGAATACAAGATCATTACCATTGGCCAATTGTTTAATGACATGTATGAAATGAGTTGGTTATTTGTCCTAAGGAGTGATCTCTTATATAAACTAAGGGATACAAAGAACAATAATGTCCAAGTTGGGAAACCTATACCTTTGAAAGATAAATATACCCCTGGCTTTAGGATGAAATCAGCAGGGACCCACTGATGATTTCAAGAGAAACAATGTTACTAGATTAGAATCTTAACTCTGTCCAGGCACCTGAAAAAATTTAATTTGGTTTTTCTCTAACTGTTCTTTATTTTTTACATAGCAGACTATTCTACACCTTCATCTTTGTTACCATCTTTTTTGTTTGCATTTCCTTTTCTTCTTTCCTATCCCCTGCTTGACTAAAGATTTCTTTATAATCAGCTTCTACCCCCTCTTGTCCATTTCTTATGGTGAGGATTGTCTTTATAATTCGCATCTTCTATTGGTTATTCTTAAATTTTCATTCTTACACTAATGAAAAATAGATTTAGAGCCATGTGTCCATGTCAGGACTGCCATAGTCAAGAAAACTTGGTGAACTTGAAGTTTCAATGGCTTTCTCAATGTTGTGATGAAGAATTACTTGTGGGGGGCACCTGGGTGACTCAGTGGGTTAAGCCTCTGCCTTCAGCTCAGGTCATGATCTCAGGGTCCTGGGATTGAGCCCCGCATCGGGCTCTCTGCTTGGTGGGGAGCCTGCTCCCTGGCCTCCCCCCCCCACTGCCGCTGCCTGCCTCTCTGCCTACTTTTGATCTCTCTCCCTGTCAAATAAATAAATAAAATCTTAAAAAAAAAAAGAATCACTTGTGGAGGAGTTGTAGCCTTTGGTTATTTTTCAACAGGTTGCCAGTAATTTTTGAAAGATAAATTTCTGGTCCTGAGCTCTTCTTGTGCACCACTATATATTAAACTAATTGATTGTCATGGATACATAATTAGTAGCTGCTCTGATTAACTATTGCTGTGTAACCAATCACTCCAAAATCTAGTGGCCTCACAGAGCTATTTTTTTTAAAATTTAAGCTCATGAATCTGATATATTTCCTAAATTTAACTGGCTAAATTTGTTCTCTGCCATGGGTTGTAGCTGTTGTTTAGTCTTTGTGGCATGGGTACATTACACCTGCTGGATAAATTTGAGGTCTTCCATAGGGCAAGAGTTCTTTTGAAACTCTACATAACACACATACATCTACTACATGTCTCCTGATATTGCCATGTGGCTTATTAGAGCAGACATGCCTCCTAATAGGTCACAGTGTTGGTGATTGTCTTCCCTTGGCATATGTCCTTTCTATTGGCTTGTTTAAGTACCAGATGGCCCTTACCCACAGTTAGCAACTCTAATTTTTTCTTAAAAGAAAAAAAACCTCATGGAAGAATTCAAGGGTACCTGTCACTTAAACCAAACTTCTTACTTAATAAGTAAGAAGCAATTTAAATTTACTGTCATTTAAAATTACTAAATCACGGGCAGAATTTAGTTTATTTTTAAATAATCAAGAAAATTGGGCACAACAGGAGCTGGTTTTTCTTCCCTGAACTTTTCTTAAACAAGTTCTCTATTTAAATCTTGAGATTTATTAAGAGCATTTATTTATAAACTGCAAGAGGCATTCACTCTCTCTCCATCCCTCCTTTTTCTCAACCTACCCCTGTGTCCACATTTTTTAACCTATTTCTTACAAATCTGTTCCTCCTTTTCACAAATATTAAATGCCTCATTTTACTCCATAACTGAGTATTGCAGTGAAATAATTGTTACTTGCTCATCTTCTAAGACTCTTTTTATATAAAACGTAAATCACAGCATCTTCCTTTCACTTCCCAAAGTTTGCACGGGCAATTAAAGGGTGAAGGTAGAGAAAGCCTATCTTAATATTTTTTGGCATGTCTTTGCTGTGTTGCTGATAAAACATAAAGAATACATTATTTGGAACTTTTACATATACAATAGCCACCTTGTATTATTCCACTTACCATACCCTAGAAGTCTCAAATGACCAGAAGAAATGAGAAATCAATAGGAAAATAAGCAAACTGATTGACCACATTCCCCTGGCATGTATAACAATTCAAGGTGCCAGTTAGCTACAGTTAGTGTAGTCTTAATATATCCATGTCACAGAGAAAGACAGAATACCTGCTAAAAGCCCTCATAGTTTTTTATCTTACTTGCAATAGTTTTGATGAAAAAAAAATTTCCGTATTTGGTGACTTAGATAATCTTTATAAAGTGTAACTGGGATTTCAGTATTAATTTGTTTTAATAGTTATACCTCTTGCAAATCCTTTCTATTTCCCTCAGATGAAACAATCTCTTTATTCTTTTGAGATGTCAAATCTGAATCAAATTTGAAACACGCAACATCTTCTTTTGTTTGGTGTAGAAGAAAATCACATTCTTTTGTTGAGATTCCTGGCTAAAAACAGGGTAGCCTTTTGATTTTAGTGGTAAAGAAGCACGTCAAAGCATTGCTTCTGATCTGGATCTTGGTTGCCATTGGTTGCAAGCTGTGCTGAACACACAGGTGTATGTGTACATATGGTTACACTATTTATAAGGTAATGATTTTCTTTTCCTCTTCCTTCCTCTTTTTTTTCTTCTTTCTTTTCCATGCTGCATTAGGTACATGTTAATTTTTGTGAATGAGGACCATTTTTATAAATCTCTGTTTGGGTCCCTATTTTTTTTTTTTAAGATTTTATTTATTTATTTGATAGAGATCACAAGTAGGCAGATAGGCAGGCAGAGAGAGAGGGGGAAGCAGGCTCCCCACAGAGCAGAGAGCCCGATGTGGGGCTCAGTTCCAGGACCCTGAGATCATGACCTGAGCCGAACGCAGAGGCTTAACTCATTGAGCCACCCAGGCACCCCTCGGGTCCCTATTCTTGACCCTGAGTGTTTCTTAAATCTTTGACTTTTAAGATAGCTTCATTGATCTAGTCCACTACTCTGTGTGACTGTTTCTAAGGCCCACTGCTGGAGTAGATGTTCAAATTATTAATGTTTTATTTTTTCCCTTAAGGTAAAAAATATCATTTTGGCACAAAATATACCAGGTTCACGCAGATTCAATGAACCAATATGTTACTGATGCAAAAAAAAAAAAAAAAAGTTCAGCTTCTATAGAAATGGGAAGAGCTTTTATGTTTCGAACATGATTTTCCAACAGATATCAGTCCAGTTGTTTATTTTTCCTTCAAGTAAAAATGAAATTTCTTTACAGAAGAGCCACACAGCACTGACAACACCCTTATGATCATGCTTAGAAAAACTGGAAAGACTGTGGAGCTCATGATGACCTAAAAACACTTCTTGGAAAAAATAATCTAGCTTCTGTAAACATAGTGGTCTTAATCCAAGTGTTTCTCTGTTCCATCTTGAAATCCCACCAAAATTACATAAAAGGAATAAGTAAGCAAAGAATAAGAGTGCAGGGCAAAGAGAATTGGAGAGGAGAACAGAAGTAGGAGGAACCTGGCCTCATCTGGGAGAGTGATAACTAACATGGCAGAGAAAGCTGTAATCTAAAAACACACAGGATGGATGCCAAGGAGAAGTCAATGTTCTGTGTCCACACATTGGAGGGAAGTCCCTGGGAAGTCCCAATGCATTATGGATGAAGGCATGGGATGAAAAGGGGGATATTAGTTAAATTAATGTATAAGATATTTACCATTCTTACTTCTGGCAAGCATCTCTCCCCCTCCCTGAGAAAAAAATGGAAGTTTATTGACAGGAAAAATGGAAACAGGGAGTTTTGGGGGCTCTGAGACACTCAGCATAGGTAAAGTCAAGGTAAAAAACAAAATCAAAACAAGGAGATTGTATTATACTATGAGACTCTCAGTAACCCTTCCTCCCTTATAATTCCCCAGAAGGAGATGATAGAATTCTTCTCTGGAAACTAATGGATCTCCCAACGAAGACCTACAGATAATGACTTTTGTAGCGCCATAATGAAAAGGTATCTTTGTATAGCAGGCTGACATTTGTACGAAATCTGCTCTGTAGTCAACCTTCAGGCAATAGAGTCTCACTGGTTAAGGCTTTTCGGCTTAAGCCACTAAAACTGTCGATTTTATCACTAAAGTCAAGAGCTGCTGATTCATTCTCTTTGGGAAAATTAAATGGCTGAATAATTGCCGAGTGGATGAGCAATGTTTTCATAATGTCTTCATTTGGATCCCCCCTCCCCCCCACCGAAGCAAACCCTGAGACAGGGATTAAGGAACAAAAAGCCTACTTGGGAGATGATCCCAGGGAATACTAGAAGGGGAGTGAAGAAGTCAGGCCAAGGAGGAGAGCAACCAGTGAAGTGTTTAACATCAATCAAGTTACCACTGTCTGTACATGAGGCTCAATCTTTCTGTGGACCATAAGAGCTCATGGAGAAGAGAACTCAGTTATTTCTTCTGAGGTGTGAGCTAGATAGGATATTCATACAATGATTCCAATCTTGCATTCATGGAGGGCTGCTCCAGGAAAGCATTAATTCCTTGGCATTTCTAACCTGCCACACAGGTAGCAAAGTGAGCTCTAAGAGCCAGGGAGAGACTTCAAGAAAAGCAGGGGTGCCATTGGAACTTTAGCAGGTATGCACTGAGTAGAAAGTGCTAGGGAATTTGGGTGGGGCACCAACAGCATCTACTACACATAATGAATTACTAATTTTTTTTAAAAAATTTGCTATCTGGATTATAATGTATTTGTACCTCACATAATTAAAGACCGTAGCAATACATGAGAAACTATATTATTTGTTCGTTTTTTTTCTAAATAAGTACATAATCTTTGAATAGGAATCCTGAGTCTACCCAAGTTTCATGGGAAAAAGAAAACTGGTTTTAATTATTTTTCATGAAATCTTCCCCAAGAATATTTGAAAGTATATTTGAAACAACCTGATAGCAAACTTTCTTTTCTCTTATATGGATCTCATTTTTATTTCCAGAGAAACAGTACTTAAGATCAAAGATGGTGAAACTCACAAACTGAGGCAGATTCTGAGGATCAAATAAAAATAGAGGGTAAAAGGAACATCTTTCACAAATATTGGGCCAAGTAAGTACACAGAGGAAGCAAATTAAAAATCTTTGCTACTTGTGGAAAGTAAAGCATGTTCTTATCTACAGTTCACTCTAGGCTTTGAAAGGTGAAGAGAAATCTCAAGAGCCCTGCCGGACAAAGAGAGACAATGAGAGTCATGGCAGCCAAGACTACATGCTCTGTATACATCTCCTCATTCATGAAAGAAAATTCAACCAGTCCAGTGGCAAATAAATATGGCCACTCAGAGGTCACAGTGCTCATGAAAAAAAAAAAAATCTTTTGCTGTTTTTAAGACTGAGAGGCAAACATTGTATCTTAGAAAAAGTAGTGATTTCTTATGATCCACACATACGAAAAGCATATAAATATTGTAGCTGACAGCAATACTGTTTTTGGCACATATGCCTTTATTTATTTCTTGTCATTAACTACAACCGAGGTATACAAGTGGCCTTTATTTTCTTTGGCCACCAGCAGAAAAAACGTTTTCTGAAGAAAGCATGAAAGGTCAGGCAAGTTCCTTTTTCATATTTTCAGCCTTATAGTATGTGCCTAGAATATCTTAGATACAATACTAGAAAAAGAGGCTATTTTCTTTTTGAAATTGAGATCTATTTTAGGAGTAAGGAGCAGCCTGGATGTGTCTTCAGATTAATTTTAATTCCAAAACATTCTTCCCATAGAATTCTTTCTCTGAATTGTTTCAGTGCAGTATCTGATTAAGTCATTGTTTTTCATTATGGCCACACAGTTTTTTCCATATTTCTCAAAATGAAATTTATTATTTGGTTTAGTTGTTGGTTGGCCTGTTTTTATTTATTTATTTATTTATTTATTTATTTGACACAGAGAGAGAGAGATCGCAAGTAGGCACAGAGGCAGGCAGTGGGGGCGGGGAAAGCAGGCTCCCTGCTGAGCACAGAGCCCCGATGCAGGGCTGGATCCCAGGACCCTGAGATCATGATCTGAGCGGAAGGCAGAGGCTTTAACCCACTGAGCCACTCATGGCCTGTTTTGCTCTTATATTTTGAGGCAAGATGTTAAAACATTATTTCATGAAATACTTCAAAGCGCTACAAATGTTTGGAATTATTCACATATTTATAACTTAAGGTCTGCTGCATAAACTTCTATTTGCTGCCTTAATTGCTATTTGTTTTGCATTGGGAAAATTACTTCAAAAAAATAAATAACTTCTCTCAGCTCATTCCATGTACTTTCCCAGGTGCAGAGTTATACTTTTTTTCCATTTGTTTCATCTAATTTCATATTTCATGGGAAGCTATATCTAAAATAAACAAAAAGGTCACCAAAACCAATAATATTGACAGCTTCTCTCCAAAAAACTCAAGTCTTCTTCTTCTTCTTTTTTTTTTTTTAAAGATTTTATTTATTTATTTGAGAAAGAGAGAGAGCATCAGGAGGGGTGATGGGCAGAGAGAGAAGGAGAAGCAGACTCTCCACTGAGCAGGGAGCCTGACGTCCAGCTACATCCCAGGACCCTGGGATCATGACCTGAGCAGAAGGCAGAGGCTTAGCCAACTGAGCCACCCAGACACCCTCATGTCTTCTTTGTTTTAAGAAAATATTTATCATTACTCGCTACGGATCCACTGTTTCTGTGACCAGCCCCACCCCACCCTCATTCATATGTGGAAGCCCTAACCCCAACGTGACTATATATGGAAATAGAATGTTTATGGAAGTCATTAAATAAGGTCACATGGGTGGGGCTCTGATCAAATAGGATTCGTGTCCTTATAAGAAGAGACAGCAGAGAGCCTACTCTTTCTGTCTCTACCATATGAGGACACAGTGAGAAGGCAACCATCTGCAAGCCAGGAAGGGAGCTCTCACCAGAAATAAAATCAGATGGCCTCTTTGGAAGGCATAACAATGATCATGAATTGCTTCACTCCTCAAAATAAATTGTCATGTTCTGAAAATTGGTTGATTTAGGTTTCTCTGCATCCCTAGATCTCTGGCATATTAAAACAACAACAATAAAACAACTTTGATTTTATAGCTTACCTAGCTTGTTTTTGTTAAGGTGGAAGAAACAATAACAGGCTTTTCCTCATCTTCTTTGAAAGTGGAAATCCCTAACACTTTAAAATGCAATTTGAAGATATTTTTGACTTTATGCTGGTCTCATTTTAGAGATCCACAGTGGAATTTGCTAACAATAATTTGCTAATTGCACAGTATATTTTTTTATATTTGATTAACATCCATCAACTGGCTAATGTATTCCAATCATTGACAAATTTGTGGATAATGATTCTACTTTCAATAATGATTTGTTTACTGGAACATAGACTTTGGGTTAGACCAGCCTGGCACTTACTTAAAGTTACTCCTGCTGTATGTGATAAGCCCTTTATTGGTCCTTGACCTGCTAGGACTTTTTTCACTCAAGTTCTTCCATTATCCTTGGATGAATGGTCATCATCTTATTGTTTTAACTATTTTCTCTATAATTTCATTTGTTCATATTTATCTCTATTGCTTATGTGTATACTAGTTTTTTAATTTGACATCTATTTCCTCTTAAATTTCATTTAAGAAAAATAATCACGTTTATTGGAATTTATTAAAGAGAAGTCATGCTTAATTTTATTTTAGAGTGATATATGTATTTCCTGTCCAGGACCTTCTCCAGTCATCCTCCCCCTCAGGAATCTGAGTTGTGCAAGTCTCATTGTCTACATCATATAATAAATGTGACCATGGACATCATTATCATGCTATTAATTCACTTGTTAATCCATTTATCTCTTAACAAGTGGTAATTGGGTACCCACCAGGTACTCTGTATGTGCTCAATGTTTGATACAATATGAGCAAGAAACAGTCCTTGACCTAGATTGAATTACATTATGTTGTCCCACATTCTTTCACACTCATTTCTTTTTGGTCAGTAATTTTATGTGATGTTTTTCATAGATGCTAGTATCAGTAACCTAACTCACTTTTGAGTAGTCTTTTGCAATGCTGAGTCAAGTTAAAGATGAAAAGCCCTTAACTGGCTTATAGAATCTCAGAAGAGTTATTGAATTAATGTTGTCTTCATAGACATTCCAGGTGGTAGGTCCAGCCTAACACCTGGCAGAGAGTCTCAATAAGAATCATATAAAAAATAGAAAATATACTTAACTAACAAGATTTCACCCTTATCCCATTTTTAGCTTCCCAAAATTTTAACCTGAATTTTTATGGATGGAGAGAGATTAAAAGAACATATAGGAGAAGGCACTGCAGTTTGTGTTCTAATTCGTAGATATCAGATTTCGTGGGAGATGTTTTCCTATTTTTTTGTAATCCCATGGCATCTTGTCCTACCATTACTTGACATCCTAAGGGGTGACTGGCATTATAAATATTAGCAAGATTTCCAAACTTCCCCAAAACTTCATGAGTGAAGAATTGATTATTCTGTTTGGTTCAACAAATGAATATGCAATATATAATACTTCTTGGTGAAAATAAAGTTGTCAGTTACTTAAGCCATTTTTTAGGATGAGAAGTTTGTTAATATGACCTTCAGCTATTTATTTATCAATTGGTGGTCAATTGTTTTACATTTTTAAGATCTCCTATCTTTAACCTTTATTTATCCATCCTCCTTTCCTAGAGTTTTACCTACCCAGTAATAGCCCACTAGTATAACTTTAAATCATTCTGGGTATTCATGATCTGTACTTAGATTCAAGTGTGATTGACAGGGTTCTTAGTATATTGGTTGCTTCTAATAGAGCAATCTGGATGGACCAAACATTGAAACCTGATTGTTCTCTTTTGGAAATAAAATTTAACTGCTGTTATATATCAATACTTGGGTACCCTTGGTGACACTTTATCTAAATATATCTGTACTAAATGTAACATGAAGCCCATTTTAACCCAGGTTGTAAATATGTGATTCTAGGAGAGTTCCTGAGAATGATGGGCAGGAACCATCTACCATGACTTGTGACTTCCAACAGAGCCACCGATACCACCATGAATCACTGACAGCCCTGCCTTGGTAGCCTTCCTGGTCTACATCTATAAGCTCTTCCCTTTCTATTCTATTTCCAGGTAACAATAAGGTGGAGAATATTTTCCTTTCAGAAATACATAGTTAGACTACAGATAAACATATTAAATGTCAAGTGAAGCCTTCTATAGATAACTTGCAATCTTTAACTTGGGGGGAACAAAACAAGTTATTGATTTTAACTTTAAAATCAGATAGATTAGCCCATAATTCTTTTGGAGGAAAGCATTTAGCTATGGCATTCAAAGTGGAGGTGGAAGCAAAGAAAAACACATTTTTATACCCTAAAACTCACATGATCGGAAATTTGTTTTGTTTTATTGAAAGAAAAAAAAGGGAGGGGCAAGAGTTTAGAGAATCATTTTCCATGGCCCTGTCTCTGGAGTAAGCAAAAGAATGAGCTACAAATACACATTTTTTATCATACTTATATGCCTGACTTAATGGTTAATTACTTCTACCATGTTTAAAATTAGCTAGAAAAATGAGTGGACACATAAATATTCAAGCTGAAGAAAAGAGAGGGCAGAAGACATCTTAAGAAAATGTTTGATAGTGAACACCTAGGTGACTCAGTTGGCTAAACGACTGACTCTTGGTTTCTCCTTATGTCATGATCTCAGAGTCATGAGATTGAGTCCCGTGTTGGGCTCTGTGCTAAATGGGGATCTGTTTGAGATTGTCTCTCTCTCTCTCTAAAAATAAATAAATAAACCTTTAATAAAAAGAAAATGGTGAAAAATTTCCTTTCTACACCCATCTGAATTTCCTTTCTACACCCATCTACTCTTTGGAAGAATCCTTAAATCTTAAATCCTTAAATCTTAAATAAGAAATCTCTCTGCCTTATTGTTCCTCGTCCCATATTCTCTTTCTTTCTTGGAGCTTGATGTGGTGGTGGGGTCTAGGTCTTGGGTCACTCAGTCATTTTATCAGAAGCCTGTATCATGCTTAAAGCAGAACTCTAACAGTGTGTTCTTGGATTTTTTCCAAAACCCACTGATCGCTCTGAGAGAGGATGGAATGCTCTCTTATACTCAGTTTCCATGCAGTGATTCAGTTTAGTACACATGCACGTTGTGCCAACTGCTGGTAAGAACCAGGCATGTAAATGCAGTCTAAACATCTGCTGTGGTTCTCTGCACGTGCTAAACCTGATTAGTCACCATGGCTGTTTAAGTCCAGAATCTTTCCAATAATTTCTATGACTTCTGTCCTCATTTTTTTCTGACTCTGCACTCATGCATCAGTGCACACATATTGTTTCAGACCTATGCCGACCAGTAGACAAGTATAAGTCCTATTGCTATTACCCAAGAGAAACTGAATCATACTCAGAATTTTCTAACTTTAGACACACTAGTGAAAAGTTGAAAATAGTGTGGGAGGATCTCATGACACACTTTTTTGTTTTTTTTCCCCACCTTTTTGGCCCTTTTCTCTCATTATTCATCTTATCAAAGGACTTGACCTTGACTGCTTGAGCTTCTTCATCACATTCCCCTTAAAACTATAAAAATACAAATGAAATAAGATGGGATTGGGAGGGAAACAAACCACAAGAGTCTCTTAATCTCACAAAACAAACTGAGGGTTGCTGAGGTTTGGGGGGTAGGGAGAGGGTGGTTGGGTTATGGACATTTGGGGAGGGTATGTGCTATGGTGAGTACTGTGAAGTGTTTAAGCCTGACAATTCACAGACCTCTACCCCTGGGGCAGATAATACATTACATGTTAGTAAAAATAATTAATAAAAAATGAAAAAAAATTTAAATGTCAAAATACACTTTTTTTTTTAAAATGTATTTCTCCTGTGGAGCATGGCTCCAACAAAGTTACTTCCATAGTCGGAACTCTACCCTTCCCTTTAAATGTAAACAAATTCATTATCCAACAATTGATGGTATAGCTAAATAAATGTGAACATGAATGTAGGCAAGTCTTTAGGGAAATTCAAATCTCCCAATTAACTTTTAAAAAAGTAAAAAACCTGCATAAATTAGAGATGGGAAATAGAAATTCTTCTATTCTATCTCAATAGGAGAAAATTAGAAGTAGTCAAATATCTATCCCCAAATCTGCATTAGGTCAAAATAATATAATTTGTTTTGCCCAATTTTCAAAAACCTCTAATTTCTATTTTATACAAAATGCTCCAGAGTACAGAAATTAATGGTAAATATGAAAATCTTCCCAAATTGTTCTATAAGCATAATGTAACTCTGATATCACAAATGAAAAGTGAATGCATATGAAGCTTCATTTTCTTAATAATTTAGAGGTATTAATTTTTTCTTGAGTCAATATTGAAAAGTTAGGTTTTTAAAAATTTGTTCATTTTGATGTAAGTTTTCAAATTAGTTAGCATATTAACACTAATTCCATTCTCTTCATATGTTTTAAAATTTAACTTTATCAGAGTATCACATACATATAAAAGGTACCCCAAACCCATGTAAGGTAGATTAATTTTCACAAAAATAAGTTCAAATAAAAACAGTACTCACAAAAAATAATGCAATATTATCAAATATCAAGAGTTCCCTCCATTGTCCTTGAGGGAAACTATGTTACTGTAACCATTTTTCAGCCTGTGCAACCATAGACTAATTTTGCATTTTTAAAATTTTTATAAACTGAATCATTCTGTATATATTCTTCAGTCTGGCTTTTATTCCTTTTTTTTTTTAAGATTATTTATTTATTTATTTGACAGACAGAGATCACAAGTAGGCAGAGAGGCAGGCAGAGAGGAGGAAGCAGGCTCCCTGCTGAGCAGAGAGCCCCCATGCGGGGCTCGATCCCAGGACCCTGAGATCATGACCGGAGCCGAAGGCAGAGGCTTTAACCCACTGAGCCACCCAGGTGCCCCCTGGCTTTTATTCTTAAGGCTTAAGGATGTGTCCATGTTATAGAATGAAGTTATAATTTATTAGTTTTAATTCGTGTGTAGTATCCCATTGTGTGAATATGCCACAATGTATTTATTCCTTATACTTTTTTCAAAAGATTATATGTTGATTTGAGAAAGAGAGAGCAAGCTTGTGCCAGTGGTAGTGGGGGGAGGGGGGAGGGAGAGGGAGAGAGAGAGAATATCAAGTAGACTATAAACTGAGTTTGGAGCCTGACACGGGGCTTGATCTCATGACCTCAGCTGAAATTAAGAGCTAGACACTTAACTGATGGAGCCACCCCGGTGCCCCATTTCCTTCTATTTTTGATAGACATTGAGTGGCTTTCAGTTCTGGCTATTTCTTAAATAGGAGAACTTAAATAGGAGAAAGGGAGTGGAAGATCTTTCCTTAAATAGGCATCAAGCTCAGATGAGCAAGTTCATCTGGGGAGCAAGTTCCACCAGATTTTAAGAAGCCATAACTTCAAAAAAAAGAAGAAGAAAAAAAAGAACCCATAACCTCTATTTTCTATAAACTGCTCTAGAACAGTATTTGACGTGCCTTTTGGAATATAATCCTGGATCATAGGGTATGAACATGTTCAAACATTTTTCTAAACTGGTACCCAATTTAAATTCCCGATGGCATAGCTGTGATATACTGCTCCCCAAGATTTGGTGTTCAGTTTTTTTCATTCATTAGAGGTGTACTAGTACCTCATTTTGTTTTAATTTTCACTTGTTTATAATTAATGATATTGAGCCCTTTATGTGTACCTACTGGCCATTTCGATGTTTGTTTTTTTTTTTTTGATGCGTGTAGTCTTTTAACCCACCTGCTTTTTCTTCTTAAGTTTTTTAAAAAAAATACATATTCTAGATGCAAATCTTTCATCATACATATTCATGGAAAATATTATTTTCCCTCGAAGGCTTTTCCTTTCACTGCCTTAAAAGGTGTCCTTGAGGGGCACCTGGGTGGCTCAGTGGGTTAATGCCTCTGCCTTCAGCTCAGGTCACGATCTCAGGGTCCTGAGATCAAGCCCCGCATGGCGCTCTCTGCTCAGCAGGGAGCCTGCTTCCTCCTCTCTCTCTGCCTGCCTCTCTGCCTACTTGTGATATCTGTCTGTCAAATAAATAAATAAAAAATCTTAAAAAAAAAGGGTGTCTTTGAGGAAGAGAACTTCTTCATTTTAACTTAGAATAATTCATCTACTTTTCTCCTTTATGGTTTTAGCTATTCCTGTAACTTGCTTAAAATATCTTTGACTAAGACACGGTTTTAAAGACATCCTCCTATGTTTCCTTCTAGAAACTTTATTGTTTTACTTTTGTTATTTTAAACTAGGTAATCCAATTGGAATGTGTGTGTGTGTGTGTGTGTGTGTGTGTGTGGTATAAGATGTTGTCAAGATTTTATTTTCTTCATGGGGTATTATATTGTTCTAGTACCATCTATTGAAGAGAACCTCTTTCCCCCTTCTTCTACAGTGGCACCCTTTTCATAAACCTAGTGACCATACACCTCTAGGTCTGTTGACTGAGCTCCACAGCCTGTGACATCTGTTTTGATACATACTCTTTTACAATAAATTTGATATTTGACTCTAGCCACTGACCTTCTTTAGTCTTGGTCCTCTCTATTTGTATATAAACTTTAAAATTATTGAGTTGGGACATCTGGGTGGTTCAGTTGATTAAGTGTTGGACTCTTGATTTTGGCTGGGTCATAATCTCAGGATTGTGAGATGAGCCCTGTGTTGGGTTCCACACTCAGTGGGGAGTCTGCTTGGCATTATCTCTCTCTCCCCCTCTGTAAGCTCCTCCCTATGCTTGCACTCTTACTTTCTCTCTTTAAAATAAATAAATAAATCTTTAAAAGATAAAATAAAATAATCATGACAATTTACACAGAGACATACATACACATACACCTGGTGGGATTTTAACTGAAACTATTTTGATTCTGTAGATCAATTTGTGGAGAATTTTTTTTTTAACAAAATTGAATCTTCCAGGAACATGACTCATCTCTCTGTATACTTAGGTATTTTTAAAATTTTCACTATTATGTTTTATAATTTTTAGTGTACAACATGTTATCTTTATTCTTAGCTGCTTCATTTGTTTATGCTATTGTATATTTTAATATTTTCTGATTATTTGTTGTTGGCACATAGAAGTCTAAATTGACTTTATATTACACAACCTAGCTACATCATTCTGTTATTTTTAGGTCTCCATTTTATTGGCAATTAGTTAACTTCTATATATTCTATTTTCTGATGTGTTAAAAAGAGATATATTAATAGTTCTAACTACACAGAGATGGTGTGATAACTAGGTGAGATAATACTTATCAAATACTTGGAATAGTTTTTAACCCATAATAATTGCTAAAATGATATTATTATATATGCCAACATAAAATGATCTCCAAGACATTGTTGACACACCAAGTCATAAATTAAAGCATTATAACTCCAATATGTTTAAATAGCAAGATTATGTATGCAAGTGCATATTCACATAAATGTATAGAAAAGTTCTGAAAGAACACTAATTAGTGTGTTAATAATGGTTACTTCCGACATGAGCATGAAGTGGGGGAATGTAAAGGACTTTATTATGTGTACTTCTGTATTTGTTATCTTTTTGTTTTTTTCTTTGTAATGAGACTATATTTCAATTTTATTTACACCCCCTAAAATTCTAATTTTGAAAATCAATTTTTTAAAAAGAGTTTATTTGTTTATTTGAGAGAGAGGTGGATAGTGACAGAGATAGCAAGAGAGAGCACGAGTGGGGAGGAGAGGGAGAAGCAGACTCTGCTAGGAAGGGATCCAGACATGGGGCTGGATTCCAGGACCCTAGAATCATTACGCCAAGCCAAAGACAGACATTTAACTGACTAAGCCACCCAGGTGTCCTTTAAAAATCAATTTTGATGGCTGTATGAAAGGTAGAGAAGATCTGGAAAGCCCACAGTTGATATAATCTTTCTTTCTTTCTTTTTTGAGATTTATTTATTTTAGAAAGAGAGAGAGAGAGAGAGAGAAAGCATGTGGGGAGAGGAGAAAAGGGAGAGAATCTTCAAGCAGACTCCCCACTGAGCACAGAGCCCAGTGAAGTGTTCCATCTCAGGACGTTGAGATCAAAGCCTGAGTCTAAACCAAGAGTTGGACACTCAACTGACTGGGCCATCCAGGTGCCCCTCAATATAATTTTTCAACGCTAGTGAGCTAGTTCGAAGGAGATATTTCCAGGACTTATAGATAGCAGCAACCCAGGGAATTGAACAGAAAGGATAGATTTAAGATATGCCTCACATATGGAATGAACAGATCTCAGTGTTGATCAGATACAAGAGGTAAGAGAGAGGAGGGAGAGGAGTTGTCTCTGATGTCCGGGTTTTTGGTTTGGGTGACTTCATTGATGGTTGTGTTAGTCAACAAGATGGAAAACACCAGAGGCATGTAGGTTTGTAGGGGGGGGAAAAACAATTTCAACTTTGGGCCTGGGAAATCTGAGAAAGGTGTACTGCCTTCAGGTAGATCTTGTCAGTAAGTACTTGGGGGGTGTGTATATGGTGGTCAGTAGAATAGCGTGGGCTGGGGCTTATATCTTGGAGCAGACTGTGTCTCATGGATATTTAATAGCATGAGATGTCCAAGCAAAGATGTGTGAAGATGGATGAGAAGAAGAGCCATAAGCTCTTCTTTCACCTCTTTTTTGTAATTGACAGTTGGGGGTATAAGACAGAAAAGCAAGATGTTCCAATAGGAGGCATACTAATCTCTTTTTTCTTCTCTTCCTTGAAAGATAATTATTCTGCATATATTGTAGAATATAAAACTCCTTTTTTTTAAAATGGTGATGGTGGTCTGCCTTCTCAAAAAACTGAGCTGCTCTTAAAAAATAAAAATGAAATAAACTTTGGATGCTTTTCTACTTCTCCACAAACTGATAGCATCCCCAGTGGCTGACAATTATGTTCCTCTTCCCCTTTTTCTCTCTGGTTACCCATGAAGGCTACTGATTGGCCAGCCAGCTATTCAGAAATGCTGTGAAGTTCTGAGGGCTGTGGGCATCTGAAGGCAGGGTCCCTTTTTAAAATTTCTGGTTGACCAGAGGTATGTTGTCTCTACAGACACAACATAACTCCTGACTGAGAAGGAAAAATAAAATACCATTAGTTTGTTGTTTTGGCTAGCTGACACAAATTGGTTGATGTATTATTTTCCTGGAATTGACTGGAATTGGAATTTTCTGGAATTGGTTGGAACAACAATTCATTATTCAGAAAACTTTCATTAAATTCCCTGCAAGTTCAGGAAATTGAACCAGGCCTTGTATCTTGGATTTAAATATTAGGTGGTCATTGTCATTTTTATTGCTCTCAGAAAAGCCCTAAATATTTTTCTGTATAAATGAGTTCCAATACTTTACAATAGAATAGTGAATAGCACTTTGGAATATAGAGTGTGGAATTTTCAGTATTCATTTATGGATTGCCTTGTATTTTTATAAGTATATCCAAACAATAGAGGTTTCACTTATCAGCTTAAACACATAGTAATATCTCAGGCCTAAACAAACAATAAGGCTTTTCTCTTAGTTACCGAAAGGGAGAGTCTCTATTGGATTTCATTTTCTCAGCATAAAATGGACAAAAGTGACATTTCTTGGAAGGTTCCTTTGTGTTGAGACATGGTCTAGGTATAAGGATATATGATAATTAGTCAAGCAAATGATAATTGAAGCTATCATTGAGTATGTGTGACTAGTAAACAATAGGCTAAGGAGATATGTGGCTGAATGATAAAAAACAAATAAAAAATGAGTGGGTAGTGTGTCATAAAAGCTTGGCGATGCTTTGCCAGAGATCTTAACCCAAAGGGAAGAAACCAGTGCATGGATTTCCTGATGCTTTTACATCCAATTTGAGTGTTAGAATAGGGGAACCTGGGTGGCATAGTCAGCAGAGTGACTGAGTCTTGATTTCGGCTCAGACTGTGATCTCAGGGTCATGAGGTCAAACCCCAGGTCAAGCCCTGTGCTCAGAGCAGAGTCGGCTTGAGATTCTCCCTCTGTATTTGCCCCTCCCATTCATGCTGCCTCTCTAAAATAAATAAACAAGTGACTCTTTAAAAAAAAGTCTGAATAAAAAACTGACTTCTTAGACAGAAAAAAAGACAGGTGCACACACACAGTCTACAAAGTAACAAACATAATTCTGTGAATACTTTAGTCCATAGCCAACATTCAATTTAGAGGATAATTAAGGGAAAGGGAATTTCTTCCTTAGTTATCCACACTGACTTTCAAATGGCTGTCACTGGAAGCAGCAAAAAACAGAACAACAAGAAAATATAGTCTTTTCAGAAGTGTTTTAATAACTCAATGTATTAGTTTCCTATTACAGGTGTAACAATGATTTGTGTCTTCCTCACATACAATATAAATTCACCCCATCCCTAGGTCCCCACAAGAGTCCCCAACCCATTAGAGTATCAAGTCAGGTTCAAAATCTGATCTAAATCTCATTAGTTCTGAAGTCCCAAATCTCATCATTAAATCATCTAAATTGGGTGTGAATGAGACCCTAGATATATTTCATCCTGGCACAGAATTCCTCTCCATCTGTGTACCTATAACATTGAGGATTCAAGTTATCAGCTCCAAAAACAAAATGATGGTATAAGTGGTGGGTAACATTTCTATGTATCCCCATCCCCCAAAGGAGAAAATAAAAAAGAAAAAAGGAGATCCCAAGCAATTCTGAAATTCAAGGGGCAAACTCCATTATTAAGCCCAGAAATAGTTGATTCCCCTTTGGTCCATGGATCCACCCTCTGGGGTCAAAGTTTTGTCCTCTGCCCCACAGAATCATCTTTCCTTTTCCACTGAAGGTATTATGACTTTTATCAGTCTGTTTCCTGCCTACAAATTCATGGGAGTCCAAAATCTTGTGGGTCTCTTGCTAGCTTGGGATTCATTCCATTAGACAAAATATTTCTTCAATGGTCTTTTCTAGATAATATCTCTATTTTTGTCCTCTGCTGAGATAGCTGAGGGGACCCATGATTCACGTGCCCCATCACTTCAGCCTTCTCTGTGAATGAATACTATGACCTTTTGTCTCTTCTAAGAATGTAGGGAAAGGCTCCAGAGAATCACCTTTGGTTTACTCTCCAGAGTGTCCCTTCCTGACAGAGAAGCTCTTAATTTTGGTATCTTTTGCAATCCGGATAAGGCTAAACACACATTTCCACCAAATCTTTTTTGCATCATGGTTCCTTTCTCAATTTCTTTCATTCTTCCGTCCTTCCTCCTTCCCTCCCTCCCTCCCTTTCTCTCTCTCTCCCTTCCTTCCTTTCTTTCTTTCTCTCTCCCTTCCTTCCTTCCTTCCTTCCTTTCTTTCTTTCTTTCTTTCTTTCTTTCTTTCTTTCTTTCTTTCTT
>ML098873.1:26323-50852 GCA_003697995.1 Taxidea taxus jeffersonii
CTTTCTTTCTTTCTTTCTTTCTTTCTTTCTTTCTTTCTTTCTTTCTTCTTTCTTTCTTTCTTTCTCACATTTTACTATAGGTAGCAAGGGGGACCAGGCTGCATCTTTAACACTTTGCTTGGAAATCTCCTCAGGGAAATATCCAAGTCTACTGTCTCTCAGTTCTGCTCTCCACTCAACTCCACGACACAATTCAGCTACGCTTCTTGCTACTAAATGACAGGGGTACCCTTTCTCTCAGCTTTCAACAGGATTTTACTCTTTATTTCTGAGACATTAGCAACAACTCCCTTAAAATCCATATTTCCATCAACAGTCTTGCATGATAATTTTAATGTTCTCTAAGATGATAGGGGCTTACTTCCTTCTGAGTCCTCACAAGTAGCCCTATAGTGCCCATATTTGAATGAGTTATCTGTCCAGAGGAATCTAGGCTTTGTCTTTCACACACCTCAGAATTCCTCAATCCTCTACCGATCATCCAATTCCAGAGTCACATCCACATTTTTAGGTATTTGTTACAGCAGCATTTCCAGACACCAAAATGTGAGGTAATCTCTTATTGTTGTTGCAACAAATTATCACAAATCCGGTGCCTTGAATGGCACAGATATATTCTCTTAGAGTTTAGAAGGGCTGGAGAAGTCCAATATGAGTGTTAAGGGACTAAAATCAAAGTGTTAGCTGGTTTGATTCATTCTGGAGTCTTTGAGGGGAGAATCTACTTCTTTGCTCTTTTCAGCTTCTAAATGCTGCCTGCATTCCTTAGCTCCTGACCTGTTTCTTATGTCATCTCATCTTACTTCCACTGTCATATTTCTTACTACTTTTCTGATCTCTTGCCTCTCTCTTATAAGTGCCCTTGTGATTACATCAACTCCCTCAGATAATCGAGGATAATTCCCCCACCTAAAAACCCATAACTTACTCACATCTACAAAGTACCCTTGCCACTTAAGATATCATATTCATAGGTTCTGGGATTAGGATATTGGATATATTTGGTGGACATCTTTGGGGGACTCTCTCAAAGAAAACAGATTTTTGGCCAGATCACCCAATTTAAGAATTTTTTTCGGCCCTCTACTTTTGGCATTTACTTTTTCATTTGTCTTAGCATTTAATTCATTAGCATTTAATAATCACCTCTTCTGGACCAGGCTCTGTGTCATGTATCAGGGCTAATAAGGATGATTATTAGGGTTCCTATACTCAAAGCCGAAGGGAAAATAATTGTAAAACAATATCATAAGAACTATAACGGAGGTACAAACAGAATGTCAGATCTGTGAGAATCAATATTCTAGTGCCTGTTCCCCATTAAGTGAAATGACATAATCACATATGTCAAGTATGTTTCAAAATACTGACCATCATACAGCCATCCCTTGGGAATCTCAAGTGAGGACAGACTGCCTGGCAACTCTTACACACTTCCTCACAATTTTGAGCAATATAAGAGCCTTAAACCTGAATTTCTTTTTAGCAGGAAACATTTTATGCATTTATCATGTCAATCCCCATACCCTGGACAATCCTGGTCCCCAACAGTGGCCAACAAGTTCTAGAAGCATTGAACATATGATAATGATAATGATATATCATTATCATTAAATACTTGTCAAGCTGAATTGAATTGAATTTGGATTTGAGTTGCAAAAAGAGACCACTTGAAAAAAAATCATTCCTGCCATTATAGGAGGATTTGGGAAGAGCATAATGAGGTTCTTTGTTGGCTTCCACTTCAGCTGGTGGTCAGAGTAAAGAAATTCCTATCAAGTGTGACATGGAGAAATGAGATCAGAAAAAAGAACAGTGCTGGTCGGATTTGAGATGTGATCAGGAAAGTTTTTATTTATCCCTTGGTAGCCTCTACAGGGCCTTGACAGATGTATCCTCCCTAAAAGCCTTAATAACCCAACCAATATGTTTGGCATTGGTGGTGGAGTTGCTGATCATCAATTTTATACTTGCTAATGATTTACTAGTAGCAAACCCAATCCCAAAGTCTGCAGTCCAGTAGCACTGGCAGCCGTAGAGGAAATACTGGCCTTGAGGTGCTATACAAGCTGTAAAGAGCCAGAATTGTCCAGTCTTGACACTTTGTAATGCTGCCAGTAACAGTATAGCCTTGGACACAAACTCTACTCCTGGCTTAAAAAAAATGACACTATCATTGATACCAAAGATTTATTTTATAATAGACAAACTGCTGGTGTGGAAACTTGTCATCTATAATCTACTGTTTCCAGAAGGCTGGGCTAAAATGTATCTTTTCACTGTGGACCAAATCCATGCACTGAAAGGTTTGCTGACCAAATGGGTTGAATAAATATGGGAGTGTTTATCTACCTTAAGGGTAAAGACAAACAAATTAATTTCAATCTCTTTAGCAGATGTCTTGGCATTCCCAAAATGAGTGTGATTGCTATCAATGTCTCTTATTTATCAGTTAAAGCATTCTAGAGATTCTCTAAAATTCAGAGCCTTTGTATCCTGTCTCCTTTCTACACTGCCCAGGCAGTAGTGACTCTTCTGTTTTTTGCTCCATTATAACCATTATCAACCCACCATTTATTAAGCACCTTAATGTGCAGTTTATTTAAATGGTCCCTTAATTTCATTTAATCTTCTTGTATGAAGATTTTCCAACCCCAACATAAGTTTGGGTGTTTTTATCTTGCTCAATTAAAGCCTAAATTTTAGGAGAAACTACCTCCGTACCCATGATCCTCTGTGTCCTTGTGCCCCTTTTGTACTTTCAGATGCCTTGACATGGGTCAGGGAAGAAACTCACATAGATCAGCCAAAAGCTATGGCCTTCAGCAATGCAAAGCTTGAGTAAATGTTGGCCTACTTAGATTATGACTAGAGAACTGGTTTGTGGGGGCTCTGGGTATGGAATGGATACATTGTGACTTACCCAAAGGCAACTAGCCAATTTTGGCAAATTTTACTCTAATTGGAACCTCAGAATTGATGAGCTCTCTCATATTCTGAGGCAGGAAAACAGTGTCTATTATAGCACTTTTTGCTCTGGTCTATATACCTGGCACTTTCTATATTCACAATCCTCCTCTGGACCCTGGGCCTCAAGATTTCCACACCCTCATTTGGATACTTCTTTTCCTTAGGTTTCCACCAATGTCCCCTTTCTACCTTTCACATTGAAGCTCTCTCATCAGGCTCTCTTATCCCAAGAAGGAATACACAAGATATCTAGAAGTGCTTAGTTTTCCTAGATCTGGGGCCCTAACCATTATTCACGGGTAATGTGTTTATTCTACATCAAGGTAAGAAGGGCTTGGGATTTGTGGGAGAACTGCGGGTCCAAGGGCTTCCAGAAAATGAAAAAATAAAGTTGAGTTTTATATTAAAAATTAGAAAAAGTTGCATATTATTTAGAGAAAGTGGAGCATGGTGGCTAGGCTGTGTGTGTTCTCAGGTCAGTCTGGCTGAGTCTGCAGCCAGACTCTAGCACTGACTAGCTCACGTGGGAAAGAAGTTGGCAATTTTTTTTCCATTAAGGGTTAATAGTAAATAGTTTGGCTCTGTGGCCATGCAGCCTTTATTACATCTACTCAATGCTACCATTGTAGCATGAAGGCAACCACAGGCATTGCATAAACCAATGAACATGACTATATTCCAGTAAAACTTTATTTAAGCAAAAACAAAAAGAACAGATGTTAGGCTGGATTTAGTTCGTGGGCTATACACCCCCTGACCTATACCAATTTACTTAATGCTATGGACTGATTGTGTGTATCCCCAAATTCATCTCTATAGGATGGTATCTGGAGGTGAGCTTTTGGGACTTTTTGGATGCTGAGGATAGAGTCCTCCAAGAGGACAGAGTCCTAATGAATGGCTTAGTGCCTTTATGAAAGAGACCGCAGAAAGTTCCCTCACCTCTTATGTCATGTGAGGACACAGGGAGAAAGATGAATTCTATGAACCAGGAAGCAAGTTTTTACCAGATGCCGAATCTGCTGGTCCCTTTATCTGGGACTTCCCGGCCTGCAGAACTGTGAAAAATAATTGTTTGATGTTTAAGTCACACAGTGTATGGTATTTTTATGATAGCAGCCCCAAGAGACCAAGGCACTTAGTCTCTCTGACCGCATTTATAGAATAGGGATAATAAGATAATACTAATGCACATAAATTACTTAGAAGCATACCTGTAACTCCTGAAATTCTATTACTATTGCCATTGTTACTACATAATTTTATACCTAGCTGCATAATCAAAATTTGCACTTTGTTATCTGATTGACATTTCAAATTTAGTAAGTCCAGAACAGAACTCTTGATCTTTCTTCTTAAATTTGTCTGTCTCTCAGACTTCCCATTTCAGTGGCTGGCAATTCCATCGTTCCAGTTGCTCAAAATAAAACCTTGGACTCAGAGACAACTCTTTTCTTTCCCCCATATCCTATATTTAATCCATTAGGGTGTTCTTTTGGCTGTATATCTAAATATATCTAACACTGATGACTTCTCCCTATTTCTACTGCTACCACCTGGTGTCTCTGGGCTGTAATTGGACCTTTTCATGGAAGTTTAAGGAAAATCCTCCTCCCATCTTTGCTGTCTGGCTAACCCCACCCTTCCTTCTGTGGCTTATTAAAGTTAGTTTTACTTTATTTGCAACTATTTTAAAATACAAAGTAAAGTCAATGGGCATTATTTTCCCGGCCAGTATACCGTCATTGGAGAATCTTAAGCATTAACTTAGGGAATAAAATCATTCCAATTCATGCAGGAAACCTGCCAAGTAGAACAAGAGGAGGGTGACTTAAATTTTTTGTGGTTAGTTAAGTTCCTGTACCTAACCAGGTGCCAGGTAGAAGATTGTTCGATAGGAAGTGATTTAGTTACTACTACTTCACCAAGAAGCATTAAGCCTGGGTGGGCTGGGACTAGGGTGGAGACAATGAGGTATTTGCCTCTGGTGCAAGATTGAAGAGGGTGCCAAAAACTCTGTGGTCAAGAGAAGTACTATTTTAATGCAATATTCTAAAAGAATCAAGTCAGCAAATTATGACTCTTGACATAGCTCTTGTTTTTGTCAGTGAAATTTAATTAGAAGAGACCTATTCATTTCTGAGGGAGATGGGTCCCAAACCTGGAGAAAGATCAGCAGGGAGTTCCATGGGCAAGCTGATCAGCAAGTCTTCACACCTATAGTTGCCTCTCACTAATAAGCATCACCTTCCACATGACCCTGGTGCAATGGGAAGGAAATTGGCCTGGGAAGCTGGTTGACCAGCATTCTGGTTCTGGAATTGTCACTGGCCCTGGGCAAAACTTGTAATCTCTCCGTATCCATGAAATTAAAGGTTTGAACTTCATCATCCTCAAAGGTCTTGGACTTTTAAAATTCTACAAAATGCATTTGCCCAACTTTCTCTAGGTACCTAGTCATGTATGCTCTTTGTCTTGTTGCCTGAATCCTCTGTGCTCACATTTTGCTTTTTTCCAGCAAAGTTCCTTTCATTCTTAGCTTTGAGGTGGTGAATTCTGATACCAGCATAGTTAGAGTGTACCCTGGAGCCACCTCCAAATCCCATATAGTACTGACTTATTAGTATCTCCCCCCAGAGCACTGTGCTCTCCTCTGGGTGCAGATGACAGTACATGCTAGAATTCTCATTCTGTTGCTTTCATTCTGCAAGTACTTTTATACCCTGCTCATAAATCTGAATACTGATAACTTTAAATTGGAGGCTTCTGGCTAGCAGCCTTTATTCTTCTCTGAAGGTGACACCGAAGTGAACAGGCACATAGCAGACATATATACAGGAATTAAGAGCCCCGAGTTGGGTTGGCGGAGAGCCTGCTTCTTCCTCTCCCTCTCCCCCTGCTTGTGTTCCCTCTCTTGCTGTCTCTCTCCCTGTCCCCCAAAAAAAAAAAAAAAAAAAAGAGAGAGAGAGAGAGAAGAAGAAGAAGAAGAATGTGGATAGTTTCACTCACGGAAGTGAGACAGTCCTTCTTTAAAGAGCTCCAAGCCTGGCTTTTATGAGTAGAATGAAGGCAGGGAGGGACAGAAAGGATTCAGGAAACAGGCTCAACGCCCTTGGGCAATTGCAGCTAACGAGGGCCCTTCAGCCACCCTTCAATGAGTCTCTGTTGTAGTGCAGCTGGCTTTTCTACAAATCATTGTTAATTTATCACTGTTATACCCATGGATTAAAAAGTACATTTAGGGGACACCTGGGTGGCTCAGTTGGTTAAGCGGCTGCCTTCGGCTCAGGTCATGATCCCAGCGTCCTGGGATCGAGTCCCGCATCGGGCTCCTTGCTCGGCAGGGAGCCTGTTTCTCCCTCTGCCTCTGCCTGCCTCTCTGTCGGCCTGTGCTCGCTTGCTCTCTCTCTCTCTAACAAATAAATAAATAAAATCTTAAAAAAAAAAAAAAAAAAAAAAAGTACATTTAGGGGCTCCTGTGTGGCTCAGTCAGTTAAGTGTCTGTCTGCCTTTGGCTCAGGCCATGATCCTAGGATCCTGGGATCGAGTCCTGAATCTGGCTCCCTGCTCAGCACAGAGCCTGCTTCTCTCTCTCCCTCTGCCCTCTACTCATGCTCGCTCTTTCTCTCTCTAGTGCTCTCACTCTCAAATGAATAAATGAAGTCTTTGAAAAAAAAAAAAACACATTTAACTAGCACCGATGACACTGTAAATTGAGGTCCCCATCCTCAAGCATATCAATTTTTCTATACCTATAAGTCTATTTCCTTCTTAAATATGTAAAGAATTTTTGTGGACACTAATATGAACCATCCTTCTATCTCTCTACTTATTTCATTTCCCACAAAAAAAAAAAAGAAAAGCAACCATTTAACTCACATTAAATTTTTTTAAAGATTTTTATCTCTTTATTTACGAAAAAGAGAGCAAGAGAGAGAGCACAAGCCAGGGGGAGCAGTAGGCAGATGCAGAGGGAGAAGCAGACTCCCTGCTAAGCAGGGAGACTGATGTGGGGCTCCATCCCAGGACCCTGGGATCATGACCTGAACTGAAGTCAGATGCTCAACTGACTGAGACACCCAGGTGCCCCAATCATATTAGATTTTGATCAAGCCAATAGCAATCACTATTTTTCACACTTTTTCTGGTCAATGAAGAAATTTTTCACTCACCACTGAAGAAGCATAATGACAGCCTGGGACTGACTACCAGAGACATACACCTTGTAGAAAATCCAATGGCTAAAAACTGAACAGTCACTCTGGCCAGCCCATGCATCATTAGGGTTCGCGTAGGAAACATCAGTTCCTTTTCCCTCAAAATGATTCCTGCCAGGTCGTTAGTTTTCAGGCACCTTTGCACATACCTCTGCTTTCCCTGTGCTATCCCAAGCTAACCCCTTCTTAATGGATGTAGAGCCTGGCATCTTTGCTTTCCATGCACACCCACTCATCTTCTGCCTACACCCTTGCTGTTCTCTACATGGTTCTGGCAGGAAGTTGATTTCCCCAGAGAAGCTAGAATCACAAAGGACCAAAGAAATTGTCCTAGAGAACTCAAGTGATCAGTAGATGTGACTGAGATGTCACAAGTTTTCTGAGAGTCATTTGCTTTTACTGTTGCTGGAGAACCCACATTGACTTTCAGTGAATGTTGAGCATCATTTTTAAGGGTCATTTGCTCATCAAAATGACGCTTTACAAAACAAGAGTGTCTTTTATTATCTATGAAAATGGTTTTTGTTGTTTTACTAAAACTTCAAAGCAGTAATTCTACATACTCAAGATACCATCTGTACATGCTATAATTATCAAACTCTTTATATACAATGCCACATTTACGATGTTGTGTGTGACACCATTCAAAATTAGTGAATAAATATACTTAGTTCTCCTTACATGGTCCTTCTTCCAGGGTTATGGTGACTAGAAGACTACAAATAATTATGTAACTGTAACCAATAATTTTAAGTACAATTACTACTTTTATATTTTTTATATATTAAAAATGTTAAGTTTTGTCAATATTTTTTAATTACAAATCTGTCAATTAAAAAAAGCAGTATTAGGAAACCAGTACTAATAGGGGTAATCCATTTCCCATTAATAGCACTACAAGTAAATGAATAAACCAGATAGTATTAATTATTCATTACAAGGCTAGATAAACCCTAAAATTTTTTAATTGGGTGACTTAGTTTTGGAAATGGTTGGCAATACTTTGATGACTGGAAATACATAAATGTACAAGGTGGTTTATTGTGCCTAGAATTACCTTTTAGAAATTAGTTTATGTATCATGTTTAAACACTAGTATTTATACTCAAATTCTGTTCTGATTAGTGCTTCCCACTTTCTGAATGTCTTGGCATGCCAGGCATAAAATGTGTGTGGTATAATGAAGAAAACGGGGAATCTCATGCCTAAGTCTATTTTTAAAGTTACAATATTCATGTATATTCAAATTTACTTCCCTTCTGTCACAGGACTTTCTCATGATGCAGCCCCCATTGATAACATTTTTAATAGCAACTTAAGAATCTACTAGAAGGAAGGACTAGACAGTCATTTGTACTAGTAATGTTCTCTGTTGCTCTAATGTTGGGTAAGTAACTTGAGGGAGGTGGTCTCAATGTCCATTTCCATCTACTGTCTCTCTTACCAGAGCTTACGGCAGAGACTCTTTTTTTTTTTTTTTTGGTTCCTTGAAGCTTGGATTCCACAGTAATCACATGACTTAGTGAAAAGTAAATGGAAGTCTTTTGGTGTCATTTCTTTTTCTTTCTGTTCTTTCTATTCGTTTTCTCTCTGAGACACAAAGGTGAAGCTGGAGCGGCCATCTTCAATCATGAGGCTACAGGCCTTGAGGAATACCCTAAGATGATGAAACAGAATGACAGAAGATCTTGGATCACTGAGCCATTTCACTGGCCCTGAATCACCTAATTGTAGATTGGATATTATAAAGATGGATGATATCTTATTTTTTAAAGCACTGTGGTCATTTCTTTATTTGCAGCTGTACTCATTCATTAATGAAACAGCTGATAAGCCATAGGATTCTTTTTGATATAACTGCTCTTGCACCACTGGAAACTCCTCAGTTTTGACATAGAAATTCTGATAACCATGACCCTGATGATGACCTAGCAGCAACTGCCATGAATTTTCCATGTCAGTTTTCCTTGTGCAATTCAAGAAGCAGATGCTGGTGTTGGAAACGCTTTTGTGAATTCTTTACTTCTGACAGCTGTCAAGCAGTTAAAATAAAGGTTCCATCTATTACCCAAGGGTTGCTAGAATCAAGATAGAAATATCCAGAAGAGGTCAGTGGAGAACAGCTATTGGAAGCATCTGATGATGTTCTTTCTTTATGTATTTATTTAATAAATAAATATTGAGAGCATGTTATGAACCAGCTATTGGGTTATAAGGCACTGAGATGTCCGGATGGCTGATTAAAGAAATTTCTTAGCTACAACACGGTTGAGGCATGTCTGGAGAGTGTAAGAAATAGTAGAATGTCACCAGAGCTAAGGCATTTGCAAGAAGGACCAAATATGGAAAGATAACAATACTTGATTGCAAGAAAAACAGAGAAAGGTCGTTTCAGGTCCAAAGTCATAGGCACAGACTATCAGAAAAAGCAAGGATGTGAAAGAAAGGAAAAATTCTTCCTCTGTCTTGCAAGGTCTTCCAGCTGGACTAAGAATTAAATTTACATGAGACAGGTTAACTAGGAGGAAAAAAAAAAATCAAAGTTTTATTACATGCACATGGAGGCCTGATAATGAAATTGAGACCTAAGAGATGACCAAGGCAGGCAGTTTTTACATTTAAGACAATAAATAGGTGAGGAATTTGACAGGACAAGGAAAATAACTTTGGGAGCTTCAATTAGTAAGGAATTCTAAATAGTATGTGGGCTGGGGCAGCTAACTAGTAAAGTAACAAGGTTTGTTTCTGTAGCCTTCTTGGCTCTAAATTTCCTGTCCCTGGTGATAAGGTTGTCTCTCTACCCTGGTACAGGGAGGATGCTTTTCATATGGAGAATTATTTCCTGCTTGAAGGGGTACAGAGGAGGGTCTGAGTGCCCTTGTATGGGCTATCTCTTAAGTAACTCTTATTTAAAATAATCAACATGCAAAGGGGCACATTTTGAGGTAGCTTGATCTTGGCCCCTATAGATGGTAAGAAATAAAGTCAATCAGACACTTACTTTTTAAATAACCAAAACATATATTCATGTGCCACATGTAAGAACTTATAACTATAATAATTGTACAGCTCCACAAATTTTCACAAACTGAATACATTTGCAAACCCAGATCAAGAAAGAATATGATCAGCACCCTGGAAGTTCCCCCCTCCCCACTTCTTTCTGTCACAATTCCCCTAGGTGTAGCAGCTATCTTCTTCTTCTTTTTTCTTTTTTTTTTCTATTTTCTTTTTCTTTCTTTTTTTTAAGTAAGCTCTATGTCCACATGGGGCTCAAACTCATAATGCCAAAATCAAAAGTCTCACATTCTACTGACTGAGCCAGCCTGGAACCCCTCTCATTTATCAACATCATAACTTAATTTCATCCATTTTGTTACTTTGTAACTTCATATTAATGGAACCATCCAGTAGGTGTCTAGCTCATTTTGCTCAACTTTGTATGAGTGAGGGTCACTCATATTGTTGCATAAAATCAGCATTTATTCTCATTGCTGTGTAGCCTTCCATTGTGTTGCTGGCCCAGAATTTCTTTATCCAGCCTACATTTGATGGTTATTTGAGCCATTTCTAATTGGGGACATTGTGAAAATATGGGAAAAAAAGAAGTCATGTACATATGAGTGGTATACTTCGGTAAGCATTTCTGCTGGTTGTAGAAACCTAGGAGTGGATTCCCTGGGTTATAACATGGGTGCATTTTTCCTTTTAGAGGAAGTGCCAAACATCTTCCCCAAAATTGGTCTATAAATTTATATTCTACAGTGGTGCCGTTGCAGCTGCTTCACATTGCTGCCAACACCAGGTAGTTTGTATTATTTTCAACTTAGCTGCACAGCACCCTTATGATGGGTATATGGTAGCTTCTCATTGTGTGTGTGTTTTATGCTCAAATGCCTTAATGAAACAGATATATAGTGAAATTGTACAACTTTGAGTGTAAAGCTCAATGAAGTTTTACCAGTGTAAACATTCATGTAACCATCCCTCAGATAATGATCACCACCACACTCACTGTCCTCTCCTGAGGCATTCTTATAATTTCTACCACCAAAGATGAGTTTTGTCTATTCTTGAATATTTATCAAGTGGAAACATATAGTCCGCTCCTGAGGTCTAGCTTCTTTAGCTCAACATGTTGAGACTGATCCATTTTATTGACACATTAATAATCTGTTAATTCTTCTTTCTGGGTGGCATTGTATTGTATGGTACTTTTTCAAGGCAAAAGGCCAGGCTCACCCAAACTAACCTTGGTCTGTCTCCCAGGGATCTGGGCATCTGCATCACTTCTAATACGAGTCTTTAGAGCCTCATAATTTATTGGCGTAGTTGCATGGTCTAACTTAGCCTTAGCTGATTTTTAAAATTGTTTCTTTAGAGAGCAATCTCGTTTTGGCAGAGGTAGCCTGACATGACCCATTAATATCAGAATGCTTACTCAGTTCTCTTATTCTTGCCTTTCTACTTTCACATTTTCCTTGCTACTGTCATTTCAAAATGTTTCTTTCCGCTGGATTTAGACATAACAATATACCATTTAAGTATGAGTGTCCATTGAAAATTCTTAATGCTCTAGGAATTTTACCTAGAAATTTGACCTAGTATAGTTGAAGTCTCTAGAATGACAGCTATCCTAAGTCCCATCTCAGGGAGAAGTCACAGTTTCCTCTGCTTTGTTTGCAAGCACTTTGTGAAGGCTTCATGACTGCCCTTCCTTCTCTGTGGAACAGCCAAGAGTTGGACCTTTTAGGTCTTTCTAGGAATATCTTAGTGGCAGGTACTGAAGGTAGAGAGATGACAAAACACCATCGCTTAAGGACTATGGCTCAAGCTATTCTGGCACTGGGGAGGAGGAATGCGGTAAATGTAAATATTTTTTTCCTCAGAGACACAACCTTAAACCACATTGGACAGGAAGACTCTCAAATTGTGTTTTTCAATGATTGTGTTCTAGCTGGATCAACATATATTTTAATAGTTCAGAAAATGGAAATGGTAGAGTACCCAAAACATTCTGAAACTTTCTTTCTTCATTTAAAACAAAAATCTTTTAGAAGAAAACTTAACACAGAGTAATTTTAGCAGCAAATCAGGTTACTAAATGTTGACTTAACCACCAAGGGGGGAAAAGAAAGGAGATTATGCAGGGTGCTACTGTCCTCACAGTGGCTGCCAAACTGAATTAGAGTCTGATTTGTTCGGGGGAATGTAGTCTCTATTATGTGCATGTGGATATCATGTTTTCCTGAATCAAACGTCCACCTCTGGAGAGATGAGAGAGTTAGGTTGGGATATGCGGGTCCCCAATAGGCCAAAACTTGGCACACCGTTCCAATGAATATTTTTTATTTTTTGTCTACCATTTATTAATGAGGAGATAAGTGTCCATTAATAAAACTGTATACTCCATTCCACATGTTCAAAATAAAGCACTTATTATATATACTGATATAATACAAGGCTGTGATTTGTTTGAATTACCTTTTATATCTTCATATTTTGGCATTTGTAACCGATTACAGATGGTCCTTTTCACTCACTAGGAGCAGACAAAACTTGCATGCATAAAGCAGCAAAATATCTTCCAAAATACTTTCATGTAGGTTAAATGCTTGCCACTTTTCTGCAGTACTTGTTCTCACTCCAGTTTTCTTTTTTGCAACGCATATATAAAACGGCTTGACATTTAGCTCTGAGGATCAACCACTCCTCCGGCGTGCTGGAATGATGCTCCCAAGTCATGATTTGGTTTCTGCTTGACTGAACTGACCTCTTAGGCTCAACTTTTCCAACTGGCTAACTTTAGTTCAGGGCTAGTGATTTTTGTTCTGTATTTGTTGTGTTTCATTTTTCTGTTGCTGTTTCTTTATGTCGTTTTATTTTATTTTTATTTTTTTCCCTTCTTACCTTCCTTTATTGCCCCCCACCAAGATGGTGGGCATTGTATACTCCTGAGGGAGATTACATTTATTCTCGATGCATTGTAGACAACATTGTGTGTTAAACCTAAATTACCTGGAGTCATTTTCCTGATGTACTCCATGCAGGTTTTGAGCCCTATAATTTGATGCCTTATGTGACTGCCATCTAACTCCTGAATCCATTCCTGGGAGAGTCACCAAAAGAAGGATGAAAAAACTAGGTATGAGGAACCAAGACCAGATTTGGGGCTCCTTGGGGAAATGTTAATCAACAGAAAAGATTATCCAGATGTTATTCAAATTTTAATATTAATATTTAATTTATCGATCAAATTTATTAATAAATCATAAAAAATATAAATATATAATATATTAAATATAAACATAATATAATAAACATAACATATATTATATTAATATAATTACATAATAATACAAATATAATGAATAATAATATAATGTATAATAAATAATAACTAAATATGATATATAAAATAAAAATATAATATAATATAATATAAGACATATATTGATATAATGTAATATAAAACATACAAATAAATAATAAACAAATAATAAATATTAAAATGTGTTAATTAAATTAATAATATTAATCAAATTAAATTACTTAAATTACCAATTAATTACTAATCAAATCATGTTAATTTCATTTAGTATTTTATAAATGATAAGATTCATAAATTTTATTTGTTTATTTTATTAATTAATAAAAATGAATTTGATTAATAAAAATTAAATTATTAATATTAATTAAAATTAATTCAATTTTCTATTTTTCTTACAGTAAGTTTTACCTTAAAATAAAATACTTTATGTGCTTAAATTTAGCAAGATCTAACAGATTTAGAGGGACTTCAACTAATATTCTGTCCTATTTCAAAGTTTTAAACTCCTTTGAATATTTTAAATTAAGTTTATAAATGTAGTACATTAAGTTTATTTTTTAAGAACTTCAAATAGCTGGGGCACCTGGGTGGCTCAGTGGGTTGAAGCCTCTGCCTTTGGCTCAGGTTCTGATCCCAGGGTCCTGGAATTGAGCCCCACATTGCGCTCTCTGCTCCGCGGAGAGCCTGCTTCCTCCTCTCTCTCTGCCTGCCTCCCTGCCTACTTGTGATCTATCTGTCAAATAAATAAATAAAATCTTAAAAAAAAAAGAACTTCAAATAGCTGACATGCAAAAAGAAATCTTTTTGAACACCTAAATCATTTTTTCAAATCTAGAAATTAAACTTATAAAAATAGAAATATTAAGTTTGTATTAAATAGTTCCATATTATATATATGTATAGTAAAATTTCAAACTCAAATGTCACATCTAAATCAATTACTCAGCTACATGTTCCACACTGGAATTGTAAAGCTGAATGTTTTCTCAAAGGGAAAATACTTTCAAATATTACAATCTCTGAAAATATCAAGCACATATTTAATACCAAAATTAATACCATAATTGTCTTAAGCATGTCCAGATTTTCTCAAGGTTAAAAGATTTTTTTTTTTAAGGTTAAAAGATTCTTATTCCCTAGCAAGAGTGATAATATTTAAATGATTTTGAGGTTATCTTCTCACCCAGTGAAGGTTACATAAGAATTAGGACACTGTCTAGGACCTTGATTAAACTTTACTCCCCAACGTTTTGTGATCACCGTGGGAGAGACTCAACAACATATTCAGGGTAGATTGCCCCCCCCAGCCTGAGTGTGAATCCTATGAATATCTTACTGTTTTACCTTTTCAAGAGAATGTTAAACCTATGCTATTTTACCACATGATTGACTTCAACTGGTTGGTTCTATTCTGAATTACTTTTATCCTTTGGGCTACCTGTTTAGCTCATAGGGATTCCACATGTCTTTAGAGTCAGACATGTCCTTACAGTGACATGAACAGAAGGCACTGGGTTGCACCCTCTGGAAAAACACAGAGAAAAAGACTCAAGAGAGTAAGGCATCAGAATCTAGTTAGCTAGTGTACCCAGGATGGTTTGCAGTCAAGCTCAGAGCCATTGCTATGCACTGAAGACCCATCCTCTTTTATTCAGATAAACATTCAGTAAGCACTTATTAGTATCTATCACTGTCCAGCCTTTGGAGCTAAGAAAGGAAGAAATAGGCAAGAGGAACTGATTGCTTAAACATCTATTAGGGACCAGATATTTTATTTGTACCCAACAACACCTTGAAGCCTGAAACATCAGTTTTATTTCATGAATGAGGAAAATGAGGCTCCCAGGGGATAAGAAATTTTTTTATTTTCCATAGTAACACAAGTGACCTAAACCAGATACAAACCTGCTAATGGCTGGGTCTAAAATGTATTGACTCTGCCTCAGGAAAGGAGCTCATCGTTTAGGGGATGGGAGGGGGCCGTGGAGGCACCAAAGGAAATGAACAGAAACAGTAGAGCCTGGAAAATGGAGAACTCGATGGTTAGAGATCTTGCCACTGGAACCCAGGTTGAGGGGCATGCATGTGTGTGCGCATGGGTGTTGGAAATGGGGATGTTGGAGATGAGAGCACTAGACACCGTAATAAAACCTTTTTAGAGCAGGTCTCAGTCTCTGAAACAAACTTGAGAATGTTTACCACTGCAGATCAGTACAAAGTGAATATGAAAGAAGTTGGCACATAGCACTCAGATAAACTAGTTTTTTAGGTTGTTACTTGTCATGTCCCTTCGTGTCTTAGGGAAAACATTAAACGATTGCATATCATTGCTTCATAGGCGAGGGTGATATTATTGACAGATCATAATAGGCATATGGCTGGGAATCAACCTCCCAGCCTTCTCTGATAGCTGTGTCTGGAACAGTCTAACACAGGTTGCCAGTGTAGGAAATTCTCCAGCAGGTCCATGGGGGTTAGACTGCCTAGACTACACGAAGAAGTCGCTGCACCCCTTGGTAGAGTTAATGCTTTTAAAGGATGACAAATAATACAAGCTCAAGCCCTGTCTCAAGTGGGCTCCTCCGATATGATTCAAACTCATATTCTCAACTTCTTGTTTTCTGTATCTCGTTTTTATGTCTCCAGCCCCCTTATGATGTCCTTCCTTCCGACTGCTTCACTGTTAGTTGCACTTTCCAACAAGGAACAAAAAAAGGAAAAAAGGCCAGTAAGTTAACTGTGCCAGCCAGCTAAGAGCCTCTGTTGTAAGGTTGTGTTTTGGGTTTTGGTTTGTGTGAGAGTCGTCACTGATTTGGTTTCAGCAGGATCCACTACACTCTCCGCACCCCACCCCCTATCATCCTCCCTCCCAGCTCCTATTCTACTTACTCTGCTCTTTCTGTCTCCTTTCCTAGCATATTAACCTTGAAACTGCCTCTTTCAAAAGTCCTGCCATTTTCAAGATTGTTTTCTGGGAAATATATTTTATTTGAAAAGGCTATGTAGACTTGTGGTTAAAAATGGAAAACATGAAACTAGAGTCCCTGAGTACAGAATCTATGTTTATCAATTCCTACTTGTGTGACCTTGTGAAGTCATTAAAACTCTTTGTGCCTCAGTTTCACACTGTCGAATGCTGACAAAAATAGTACCTACATCATACGTTTACCGTGAGGATTAAATGAGCAAATCTGTCTAGAGCATTTGGAAGTATGCAAAGGTATAATCAGTGCTAGAAAAGCATTCATGACCAGTTTTATTTCACTAGAGCAAGAATAAGAGCAAGGGCTGACATGTTGAGTACAGAATGTAAACTTTGGTGGATGGGTGCTGTAGTGGATTTTCCATTGGCCCGGCTCTCAAGACCCCGAGGCCATGATTAAATGAAAGTCAGCTCTGGATTTAGTTGCACTCCATTAGAATGAAAAATGTGTAGGGATTATTTCCATTTGAACTGGAGCCCCATATATTTCCAACAGGGCCCCTTTTTTATGGTCACAGCTCTCTTTGACTCAAAAATTAAAAACCCAACAACCCAGTAACAACCAGGAGCTGTGTCCAAGGAATGAAGAGGAGCTAAGTGGCTGAAGAATAGGAACTCAGGACCCAGAACTGTCTTGATTTGGTTTGGTGAGTGCCATGTTCTGAGGCCCAGAGAGACAGTGCTGAGTTGCCTTTTCTTCCTAGTTTACCATGAAGTTGAATCTATGATGCTAGTTTCTCTGATGGCAGATTCTTTTGGAATTCAGCTCTTAGAGTGTTAACCAGGTTCTAAATGGTGAATTATTTTGTGTCAGCTTGTCATTGGTGAGCATTCAGTAAAAGCCCTTGTTCTCTGAGGACTGCGTCTGATATTTCTGCCCCTTTCTGAGGTTGGATCAAGTGGGAGGTTTGGGAATGGAAACCCAGAAGTGCCATCTGGCCAACCAGCTCTCTTTCAGTCCCCTTTAGTGGGGTCTTCCATTGTGTTCCTTGCTGCACCTGCTTAGTGGGTGAATGCTGATCCCAGCCAACACCTCCCCACTCTGTTACAAATGCCACCCTCATTATCATGTTTAGCAGACAAGGGTTACTGTTCTAGGGCCAGAAGTCCATGCCTTATAATCCTGATTTACACAGATGGTATGTGGGCGTGGGTTCAGAAGTTTTGAGTTAGAAAAGACCACACACATCATCTCTACCAGCATTGTACAAAGGAACTTTCTGTGATGATGAGATGGTTTGTAATGCGTGCTATCAATATGGCAGCCATTAGCCACATGTGGCACTTTAAATTTGACTGGTGTTACTGAGGAAGTAGATTTAATTTCATAGCTAAGCACTACCATATTGGACAACTCTGAACTCTTTATAGAGAAGAAAGCTCAGGCTCAGAGAGAGGTAAAGTGACTTGCCCAAAGTCCCAGAGTTGGTGCAAAGGAGAGCTGAAATTAGAGATTGGGTTCACACACTCCCAGTCGAGAGTTTCCTCCATTTTATCATCCAGAAGCCAGTTCTAGAATCCCATTGGCAACGAAGACACCAGAGTCCTTCACTTGTGATAGCCAACTCCCAGGAGACAATTTCCAATCTTTACCACCCTCCTGGCACATGTTCTTTCTGCATCCATTAGGTGTGAACAGTATACAGTCTCTATTCCTTCTATGGAAAGATTTCACTAAAGGCTGAGTTAGGTGAAACACTCAGTAACCTATATTCAGCCTGGCAGCATTTTCCTTTTTCAGAGATAATGTGAGCTCCTTCACACCAGGCCCCTTATCTGGGTCCCTCCAGATGACTCGAGACAGTAGATGAAAAGATGAAACCTTATTCTTGGAAATGTCCCTCACAGCATTTTCTGAGATTTGTCAATAGCCTCAGCAAATCCCATGATGAATGAGATCCTGAATATTTGGCAGACTTCAAAGTAAATTTTTCTTGTCCAAGTTTTGCTGGCCTCTGGGTGATTTCTGATGTGAATATTAGTATTTATTGAACTATTCCTTTTAAAACATTGGAAATTACCATGTAAGCAGAATGTGGCTAAGGGCTATAGTCCGAGAGAATTTTTAGCTGCAGGTTGGAGATGTGCAAAATAAATACATAAACTCACTAATTAGTTAATATTTTAACAGATCCCTTCCTGTGACACATATCCACCATGAGGTGGAATATTTCTCAGTTATTCAGCTCTATGGGATGCTAAGGCATTCATCCGGGGCCTTTGACCTGAAACGAGGTCCTCCGCACTATGTCAACCTGTTGGTAAGAACAGAAGGGCATAGGAATCATGTCCGTGTACATCTCTCCCCCTGGCTTCTTGCTCTGCTGATGACATAGCACAAGAGAGTCCCTACAAAACCTGTTTCTCTCACATAATTTTCTTCCTGGAAAGATGTTTATAGCTAAACCTTTTTTCCCCCTTGACATACAATAAGTTCTTGATAATGCATTTTTTAAAATATTAACCTTACATGATTATCTTGCATATATTTTCTGCCTATTAGGGAGGCATGAGGAATAGTAAACCTGCCCTGTGAAATTTCTTTCTCAGCAAATAGTTCCTTAGCTCCATAGTAGACTCTGAGTGTATCCCTCAAATAATGGGGAGCAAAGGGGAGGAGGTCTGCAAAGGCTCACGTATGGGAAGATCTTGTTTGGTGCTCAGACAGTTGCAGTTACACAAGATGAATAAGTTCTAGAGATCTACTGCACAACCTAGTGTCTATAGTTAATACTATGATGTGTACTTACAAATTTAAAGGAGCAGATCTCTGGAAGTTTTCTCAAGGCTTCCCTCTTCATCACACAAAACAAAAACCAGAGGGACATAAGGAGATTTTGGAGGCTATGGTAATGCCCATTACCTTGATTATGGTAATGGTTTCATGGGTAGGTGTATGTAGATGTCCAAACTGTGTACATTAAATGAAATATACATTAACATCAAATTGTATACATTAAAAATGTGCATTTTTTGTATACCTATTTACCTTAATAAAGTTGTTTGTTTGTTTTTTAAAGAACTTCAAAACAATGAGACAAAGCAGGAACCCACAGTTAAAAGGAAACAAAGTCTCTTCTCAGTTAAAAAAAGACAACGTATTTCTGGCCCTCTTAAGTGTGAATGGTAAACTCATAAGAGTGTGTATTTATAAACATGAATCTATGTTTTATATTTGTAAAGTTAGAGCATAAGACTTCCTACTTAAAATAATCTCAATTTTGGATTCAGATGCAAAAACTTGGTTATCTGATGAAGGGACAAATGGGTACCACAGCCCAAGGATCACCTCAGTGGGCCAATGAGACTCGGAATTCTCCAAAGATGAAGAGATTTGAGACAGATTCGATCTGAAATTTAATGGAAATGTTACAGAAAGACAGGGGCATACAGGCAGTGAACCAGAAGGCTGAGCATGTTCTGGATAATTTCAGCATGGACAGCAGAGGAGAAAAATAAAGGAGCAACAAGCTCTCTCTTCTTTGCAATCTAGTTTGTGGTGCTAACATTATGGTCAATATGGTCTACACAGCAGGTCCAAAGATCCCTGAAGCAAATCTTTTAATATCTCTTAGCAGGCTTTGGAGTCAGTCAGGGTTGGACTTGACAACCTCCTGGGTAATCCTGGGCAAGTTGCTTTTCTTTCTTAGCCTCTGTTTCCTCATTTTTATTTATTTATTTATTTATTTATTTTTGTTTTGTTTTTTCATTTTTAAAATGCAGATAAGAGTATTCAGTTTGAAAGGTTCTTATGAAAAACTATATATACATATATATGTATATGTATGTATGTATGTAATGGTAATGTCTATTTTTCCCTAAAATTAATAAATAACTTATAGTAATGCTATATAATATTACTTGGCATTTCTTCAAAATCTGGGCCATATCGCCTTATCTTCACAGAACTTTTCAGCCTGTGGATGTGCAAAAGGAAAATAACAGTGACATTTAAATTCAAATTCCTCTAATCCTTGCCCATTTGTTCAGGCCCTGAGAAGTATGGTTTTCTCAGAGCCCTCTGGGGAAGGCTGCTATACATTCCAGAACTAGTCTGCACCCCCAGGCATTTTCTGGAATCTGTCACCTACACCAGACCCAGGAGCACTCGGAATGTCATGGCTGACATGACATGACAGGGCTCAAGCTTTAATACATGGATAAAAATAATATCGCACCTCCCATCAAAATTGCTCAAATGAATGTAAAATAATCAAATAGTCAACTCATTTTGGGTTTGGGTTTAAAAAGTGGCACACTCCTTTCCTCATCTGATATGCTTCCCTGAAGGGATGGCACTGCCTCTGGTTAGAATCACCTGTTGTCTGTTCTACTGTGGTAAGGGAAGACATGTCTGTTTCGTGTTACACACTTTTAGACAGAAGTTCACATAGGGCTGCTTGGGTCATAGAGCATCTCAGAAATCAACCATCTCTATGCAAGGCTCATACATAAATCTATGATCTCTGCCAGGCCACTACACATACATAAGATTTAACAGACAGTCCTAGGAGGTGCCATTCCCAAAGGGGATGATGTGAATGGAACCTGTTGAGTTGTGGAATACACAACTTACCCAGCTCTGCAGAGGGCTCCTGCACAGAGGATATAGACAGCAAGCTCATCTCTCCTTTGCAAGATCCATCCCTGGTTACCAGTCCACAACCCTCCTTCAGAATGGTCTTTTCTAGGTAGAAATGAGCCCATACAAATAGATGATTAAGGACATCTGACATCCCCAGTGCATCAATAGACACAGAAATGTCTCCCTACCCTCTTCTAACAGTAAGGGTGATGAAACACATTCCTTCTCCCTTCCACCAGAAGAGACATCTTAACTGGTAACCCACAACTGAATGTAGCCTGTAATCATTTCTTCTTTTATCAACATAATGTATTAAAAATTTGGAAACTGAATTTCTTAAAGCAGGGCTTCATTTTTACATTTTTACCAGTACTCAAAATTCACCATTGCCTTATTCCATGTGCATTTATGTTACCTGTCTGGCCCTTGAAACCTTTGAGTCTCCCTGAACCACACATGCACTCCACCCTTTTTCCTCTGGCAATTGGTCTGTGGTTTTGCTGAACTACAGTTTTGCTGAACTGTATCACTGCATAAAATAAAAATGTTGACATAACATTTGATCAAGGTTCTAGTTTTGAGAGTCTATGCTTTTATAACTTGTTCTCTAGAAATATCCTTTTCAGGCTCAGCACTGGATTTATACCCAAGTCTCCCTGCAAAGAGATTTAGGATTTATTAGAAATTTCCAACCCTCTATAGCATTGTAGAGTGGAATAATCAAAGTAAAACTTTTCATGAAGCTGTGATTTATTTTGTACTTATTAAGAAAAATAAGAGCTAATATGTATTGAATACATACCATATGTTAGACCCTTTATTATTATATTTAACCTATGAAATAACCTTATGAGATAAGTACAACCTTGTTCCCATTTTATAAAAACAACAACAACAACAACTAAGGAACAGAGTTTATGAATTTACCTAACTTCACACATTAAATGAAATATCAAGCATATAAACCTAGACAGCATAACTCCATGAAACCCATGTTTTATCACTACTAAGTATCAGACCCTGTTTTTATATCACCACATTTATTGTCAGTATAATCTTCTAAGGTCCATATTACTGTACATAATTTATACTTTAGGAAACTAAAGTTTAGGGATATTAAATATGTATTCAAATTCCGTATAGGTAGTACTGAATCAATATTGAAACCTAAGTCTATCTGATTCCAAAGTTTGTGCTGTTAATCACAGTGAGGTGTTCCCTTCTTAATCTCTAGATCTGTGCAGTTATGATTTCAAGTCTGCCAGGAAGTAGAGGACTCTCTGTCTCATCTAGAATCTTCTCTCACATAGAGAACTAGAAGAGAAAGATATATTTCTTCATTCTGTCTCTGGGAAACCATTCCACTAAACCCAGGGCTATAGAGGGAGTGTCTCTAAAGGACCTTGAAAGAATTAGTGCATAAAGGACATTATTTTCTTATGCATGCCCCATTGAGTTATACAGTAGGGGAAGTAATCTATTTAGAGTGTGACAGATCTAGTTGTGAATCTCATTGTAAGCAGTTACCGGTTGTATAATGTTGGGAACATTTTCTAATGTTTTTGAACTTCAGGTTCTGTATCAGTCGACTATTGAATCTATAATAATGCCTTGTAACATAACTGAGTTACGATGCAGACATTTCTTTTCATGTTTAGAATCTGTAGGTCCATTGCAGATTGGCTGATCTAGGCCAGGCTTAGTTGAATGGCTCTACCTCAAGTGGTGAGCTGGGCTTGTCTCTTTGCTGTGGATTAGGAGACTCAATTTATCTACCTAGGTCAATTCTGGGGCCTACACTAAAGGCATCACAGCTGTTTGAGGAGAATCTCTTCACCTGGCAGTGGGAGAGACAGGGGAAGGCATACCCAACATCACAATCTTGATTCATGCCTTTGGTGCATCACAGACACTAACTATTCCGTTGGCCAAAAAACCTCACATGACCAACTCCAACATCATTAAGGATGAGGAAATATACTAAGAGATTAAGTATTTGACAAATAATTCAAACAATCATGGTTTTCCTTATATAAAATGTGAATGATAACTAATTTTAAGACATGAGATGATAGCATGAAATAACATAGATCAGTAATTTTGTAAGATTCGAAAACCCATCCAAAAATAAAGAACTGTAATTACTTTTTCCAGGGAGAGGCATTGATAATCAATAGAACGTGTTTCTATCTTGACAGGAGTTGGTATTTCCAAAACAATAGACCAGCGAGTGCTCAGGGGATGCTATAACTGCTCAGCCCTTTAAAGTAACTGGTGAAAATGCCATTTACAGATAATAGGCTGTATCTTCCAGGCTTGGCATTTTGATAGTTATTTTAATGTCTCAGGCAATTAAATGCTGACAGTAAATAGTCGTACATTTTGGTGAACTGGCTTGGTGAATTGAGATTTAAAATTAACATTAGGTTAGGAGGCAGGGAGTCAAATCTGACAATGAACCTAGGTGTGCTGAGGGGGATCAGTAGCTAGAGGATGAAAACTTGAAGTCAAATGGTCTAAATCAGGTCTTAGCAGGGAAGGCAGAGTACGAGGGGATAATTTACTCCTTTCCCCATGAATCAAATGACAATGACTCTTCTATACTCCAGACCAAATTCTTTGAACCATCATCCTGCTGGATCATGGTGTACAAATCAGGTCTTGCTACTCAAAATGTGGTCCATGAGTGAGTAGCAAGAGAATCACCTGGGGACTTGTTAGGAGGACAGGTCTCTACTCTTCCATTCCCCAAAGGCCTATTGGATCAGAATCTGTATCTTTACTAAATCCGCAAGTATTCATATGCTCTAAAGCATAAGAAACATTGAATTATTTTGTTAAGAAGCAATAAAAACTGTCTCTATTCAATTTATGTTTCCAGGAAAAAATATTAAAAGATGTTGGAAATCTCAAGAAGAAAGAGTCGACCAGCCAAGAGTCAGAAAAGGAAAGAATCTCAACAACATAAGAACCAGGAACTTCTCTCTAAAATGTCACCGTCAGGACGCCTGGGTGGCTCAGTTGGTTGGGCAGCTGCCTTCGGCCCAGGTCATGATTCCAGCGTCCTGGGATCGAGTCGCACATCGGGCTCCTTGCTCGGCAGGGAGCCTGCTTCTCCCTCTGCCTCTGCCTCTGCCTGCCACTCTGTCTGCCTGTGCTCACTCCCTCTCTCTCTCTTTCTGACAAATAAATAAATAAAATCTTTATTAAAAAAATAAAATGTCACCGTTAACAAAAACAGCTCCACTTAACTTCACCTCCCTCCCTTCCTTTCTTATTCCTTCCTTCCTTTCTTTTTTTTTAACTTTATTTAAGCTTTATTTAAACATATAATGTAACCCCACCACCCTCTCCCAACCCCTCTTCCCCCCACCACCCTCAGTTTGTTTTATGACATTAAGAGTCTCTTTTGGTTTTTCTCCCTCCCGATCCCATCTTCTTTC